>JAULBZ010004938.1:0-14039 GCA_032360805.1 Neoturris breviconis | reverse complement strand
CTAGCAGTAGTTTACACTATGTGCCCACGTCGGCTAGCCAATGTTTAGAACTACGGATGTTTCAGATCATTTCTTGTCTAGTAACTTCTTGCAGTGATTGCCGACAAGGGTGAAGAAATGAAAATTGCTGGAAAGCTGTCGAAGTAGGGTCTGTTAAGACTGGAGTCGCTTTCGGAAAATATTATCGGTAATATATTGGGGATAGCGGAAATTACTTTGAATTTCTGTTCGTTTGACGTAGTTTTGGTTCACCCTTCTACGTTGTTAGATGAAACTTTTCTAAAAACGCAAAACGGAAGGTGAAAATTGTCCATCTTTGATTTTTTTTTCAGCAATGCGATTTTGCATGGTAAAAAAAAACGGGAAAAACGGGAAAAATATACATATTTTTGCGGGGAGTAATATACTGCTCACGCTGAGCGTGGGCAAAAACGTTGGAACTCATAACAACATATCATGAGCAAACTGTATTCGTTTAATTTTATTCTCTCATTCCCAGGAAAAAATCTTGAATGTTTTACTTGAAAAAATAGCTATATATATAAACACCCAATGTTATAAAACTTGGTCCTATTTTCTTAACTTTACAATTTTGTTTATGACTTACTCGTTAACTCGAAAATATTAGAATCTCAGAGCCAATCAGTTTGTAGAATCGACCGGCAGAGGCCAGGGTTTTCTTCGCCGCTCTTCCGTGTTCAAAAAGATAAGAAGCTCTAGTAACGAGGTTGGTATGTAATAAATAACGATAAACAAACAAAAGATAATTTCTCTAGAGACAAGTATTTATTAAGTTATCGGATATCGGATAGCACGTGTAATTTGATGATTGGTTATGTATTGTGTCTCTTTTTTGATACTTGACGCATTGTAATGGTTATAATTATTATTATTATATCGCAATTAGAATTGGCAAGTGTGCAATAAATATTGCTGGGGTACATGGCAACTGAACTATACAGTAAGAACAAAATTAATTGATCGCTGGTTCTGCTTTGCGGTTTTCCTGCTGCTGCTGCTACTGATGCTTCTGGGTGGGCAAATATATTTTAAGAAACTCTGTGGCCAACATCTTGTTCAAAGTCAACAGTAAAGAGGCTAGAACAACGCCATTTGAGATTGTTCTAGAGTTTTTACTGCGGACTTGGAACACGTTTTTCGCGCAATGTGAACGGTACCAAATACGGGCTAGTATAACTCCATATTTTGACTGTATATTGCACATTACGCTGTTTTAGTTATTAAGTGGACCAATCAGATAGATTATATTTAGAATCTACCACCAAATAGATTGAGTTTACTGCATTTATTTTTATATGTATTTATATTCAATATCTAGGGAGGTGCATATTCATTTAAATGTTCACAGAGGTTAATTTGCAAAGCAGAATTGGTGCCAATTGCGAATTCTTTTCGCTTTATGGTAAAGTAACCGGAAGTTTTTGCGTCCTAATGGCATATCCATACATTACAATGTATTTCATCCCGGCCGACGCCTACCGCTAAGGCTTACTAACTGCTAGAGTTGCGCAAGAAACTCTAACTTGCTCTCAGGGTCAGTACGCTGTATTTAAAGTGCATTAGCATATCGGTTCCAGTTTCTGCAGCTGGATTTGACCCCCGATCGCACTGGTAAAAACTGAAGGTGCATACCACTACACCATCGCCGCAAAATCTCTTTATAGACAGGGAATTATTCTAAAGAAACTAGTACACCTTATTATAAATGTACGTTGAATATATGGCAAAACTGCCCCCATGGTTTTCTCAGGATAGAAACATGATACAAACGTGGAAATTTGCATGTAATTAGCTCTTGATAGAAAAATTAGAAAAATATGGTCAAAATTTAAATTTCACAAATATTTTGACTGGCGAAAGCATTTCTTTGTCAAACAAAGGTATTTTAAGTCCTTATTAGCCTACTATAGGGCGCCAAAATTGACGAAATTTTAGAAAGATAAAGATAAATTTCTAGCCGTAATAGCCATTCGTTCAGAAGTTATGAAAAAAATCGCAGGTGGGCACTTTACCCTAACTCTCATCTTGAAGTGGATCCGAACAATGATTTCTGATCAGGCTACTAGAATTTATTTTATTCCTCTAGTTATCTATGAACTAGGTTTGTTTTGTTTTTAATTTTGAGCATTCCAATTTTCGGTCTTTTATGTTATCTTTAATGTTTTCACAAATTTGTGGTATTTCATGCCGGGGGGCATGGAGGTAGAAAATAACAGCAGATACAACTTTTATATAAAAACTATGCGCAATATTCATAACTGGGTGGTCTAATACGGCGGATTTTAAATTGTTTTTCGCGAGTTTTGATTGGTATTAAATCACGTGATTAAAATAATTACATCATTCAAAATAGCATCAGTCTCTCAGAAAAGTTTATTTCAAAATGGATGCCAACGGAGATGCAGATGTTTTTTCTTCTTATAAGGGTAATGAAATTGATATCGACGAGGATTATTCTTTAAATGAAGTAGAGTTAAATAAGTTTGACGAATTTGAGAGCACAGAAATAGAATTTCCTGATAACGTGGATTGGGACATATTTAGTGATGACGATCTGGATGCGGAGTTGTATTTCCTGTTCTTTTCTACTTCCATGCCGCCGGGAGTTAGAATGTTACCAGTCAAAGGAAAGTAATTTATTCAACTTGTTACAATTTCGTCCCCTGGGTTTCTTTCTCTTCAGCTTCTATTCGCAGAATAAACCATCAACAAGAGGACGAGGTTGCAGCTTGTTATACAAAACCGTATTTTTTGTCTGGCCTTATTGTATATGCTAGCTGTCGTTTATAAATTTGATTATGTATATGTAGATATACTATAATTTTTTTTTCATATACACAATCAAATCTTACTTCTGTTTCGTCAATCTACTATGTGACTTATTCACATCTGGAGGTATTCAATCGAATGCATGATTTCTTGCAGAAAAAGTAATGACCATTTAAAAAAGCAGACAAAGAGACCATTATTAGTGAAAACTACTAGCTCAGTGAACACAAATATGCTCAAAGTCAGCAGAAAATACAGTGTCCTTGGGTCCATTCTTTTCAGTCACTCCAAACACACTTTACCACTCCAACCACTCCAAACAGATCAAAACACTCCAGCGGAGCTGAAAAGAATAGCGCTGAAGTGGTTCTGGAGTGTATCGATGTAACAAAAAGCACGAATTTCTCATGTTTTTCTGTGGTTGAACTCTTTAAGATAATATCAAAAGCATTCTAAAGCGTAACTATGCGTTTAGAGGTGACCACGACTAATGCCGGATGATAAACAAACATGGCTACTGTACAATTTTGATTGGTTTAAAAATTCATTATCGAGTGGCGGTCAGACTTACCCGACAAAAACATTGCAGCTCTTTTAAAAATTCTGATAGAAAACCTGACCGCGGCATATTTGGAGTGTTTGGAGTGTTTTGAAAATGAAAAGAATGGCGGAATCGTTGTTTGCAAGCAAAAGTTGAGGTAATGAGCACTCTTTTCACTCGTTTCACTCTGAGTACACCACCTCAAGAGGTAGAGTGTTGAGAGTGTTCAACAATCACTCCATTCACTCTAAATATGCTTGAAAAGAATGGAATCTAGAGCACTCCAAACACTCGGAGTGTTTGGAGTGACTGAAAAGAATGGACCCCTTGCTAAGAACTTTGAACAAGTATGTTTAACTAATGAAGTGGAGTCCCGCGTTATAAATTCCGAATTCGCCTGATTCCAAATTTATCTTTCGTTGATTCCCCCTTAGACTTACTGACTATTCTTTAGTCTACTCCTGTATCATGTCTCTCTGATATGAGGTTGTGACAAAGAAATATTTTATATAAGTGAGAGATAACGCGATAACTAAGTGGGGAAAGTTTAAATGTTAAGGTTTATATGTGTGAAAATCAACTGGTCGTTTATAGGGCCTAACGGCAACCTACCGGAGCTATCTACCTATCTGAAAGTGTGCGAAGGCATAAATATATTTGGAAACTAATTTGACAGACAGTGAAATGGTCAAACTTATTTCCAGACCTCTATGTACAAGCTAATACGAATTAGAACGAATTCACGGCTAGGTCAATCTCGGCAATGTTTTAGACTCTTTCATAGCTAACAGTTGCGGGGGCTTACACCGCCTTCCAAGTTCCTCCAGTGGCTAAATGTTTTAAATTTATGACTAGGTCCTAAGAAATCCTGTAACCACCCCTGAGGACATAGCTAAAGGTTTACAATGATCAATAGTAAACAATAGTATTTGTCTTACATTATTTTACACAATGCAGTACCAAAACCAAAAATCGATTTTGTAAGAGAAATTGTTGACAAACATGATAACCAGAAACTCTTATAGGTATCGATGATATAAATATGTGCATATAATTCATTCTCTCTTGTTGATGGTTTACTCTGTAACTGACAGAGATAGAAGCTGAAGAGATAGAAACCCAGGGGACGAAATTGTAACAAGTTGAATAAATTACTCTGCTTTAGACTGGTAACATTCTAACTCCCGGCGGCATGGAGGTAGAAAAGAACAGGAAATACAACTCCGCATCTAGATCGTCCTCACTAAATATGTCCCAATCCACGTCATCAGGAAATTCTATTTCTGTGCTCTCAAATTCGTCACACTTATTTGACTTGATAAACAAACATGATAACCAGAAACTCTTATAGGTATCAATGTTGTTGTCCTTATGTCAACTTCTGTGGAATCATTTCATTTAAATATGTACATATAATCATTCATGTCGTTAAAAGAGTAGAAATATTTACGAGACGTCAAAATGTCAATAAATTGTGGTTTACTTTTAGCAAAAGTGTGATTGGTTCAAAGGATCGTGACTATAAACTTTACCGCTGGCACACTGATAGGACGTTGTTTTTGCGTTCTCCCCTCGTGCGGTTCTAGTTACTTTTTTAAAGCGGAAACTTGTTAAAAGGCACGCATATGGAGCGTTAATTTTCATAACATTTAGATCGCTCCCGTAAACCAATCAAAATTTGTTTACAAAGTGATTAACATCACTAAATATGTCCCAATCCACGTCATCAAGAATCTTAAGAAATAAATGGAATGTAAGTTTCGAATCTTAAAAAAAAATCCTTTCGTAATTAAGTGAAAGTAAATATTTGAATGCAATATATAATGAATTTTAAAGACGTGCGGCTATATAAAGGCGAGTTTCCAGTGAATTTGGTCGCGCAGGCGAATTCGCGCCACTTTTTCCATTGTCTTTTGTAACCATTGCGCAATAAATCTGGTCGCGGCGGTTGCTTTTGGTAGTTGAACTCAAGGCAACTACCAGAGCGAATAAAACAGATCGATAAGCATATTTTTAATTTATAACCAATCAGGATGCTTCATGTCGCTATTTATACCCACGTGGAATAAAAATATCAAAACATACAACATAAATAATAAATCAAAAGATGTCCATTTCCATGTAGGAGAAGACCAAAGAAAAACAAATTTAGCACAGTTTCCACATAGTTCGATCTAGTCGATCTAGTCGCGCGACCAAATTCACTTAAGTGGAAACCCACCTTAAAAATAGGCGTTTTTTGTAATGCAAAATCCCCATTTAAAGTTCCTAGACATTATCCTTGTTTGTACATATAAGTAGGGGTTTAAGATTGGAAAAAGCAGACCAAGTGTGTACACTACAATCAACATAATGGAGCATAGTGATAGGTAAAATGCTATTGAAAATTCTAAATGTTTTAAGAAAGATTAAAACCGACAGGAAGATGAATTGTTATACTGGTATAACGGCAGATGCTGGTTTTCATGACATACTTTCCTTAATCGAACCTAGTCTACCGAAGTTAAAGTACTGTAGGGTTGCTAAAAGGTCCTTTATATCTACAAAAGTTTAAAAAACATTCTTCAAACCAATGAAATTATCCAACAAAAATAAATTTTGTAAACTCTGATGAGATAAAGATTGGGACTTTTAAATGAAGGCTCCAACACAAACACATTGAAACCTTGGATTAGATTGCTTATCTTGGTGGGTGGGTGGTTAATTAGCTTGCTAAAGAAGCTATTAAAGATTATATGCCTGATTGTTATATTAAAGCCGATCTCCATAATCTGCGTTGTAGTATAGATTACACTGAAGTATTTATCGAGTAGTCCAAAGCTTTAGATCTCTAAACACAAACTTTATCCGATTACAAAAGTCACAACACAATCAAAGTTTTAATTGGAGTTTCACCAATCACTCTTTATCTGATGTTACACTGGAAGATCCTCTGATAACTTTATTTGCAGTGGTAGTGGTTACTGGAAAAAAAAAGATGGAATCATAGAAGAGAGAGGTTTTCAGATAAAAGAAGGGCTAATGTTAACCCTATTCATGCTAGGGTGGGGGCAAAATGCCCCCTTCCCCCCCTTCCCCTCCGTTTCTTTTTAAATAACTTTTTGTAGGGTAATCTATGTTCTTAACGAATTTTAATATATTTTTATTAGGGCAATTCTGGAAAAAAAGAAGGAAAAAAATTAAGTAAATTCTCAGGTACATGTACCTACTTTTTGGCAACTTTTGTTGTTGTTGTTAATTTATCATAAATTGTACAGAAATCAATGTTCCTCGATATAATATCTCTTTTAGACTAACAATTTAATTTCATTATAAATTGATTCTCCTGGAACTCTTATACTAATTAGGCAATTCCCATAAAAAGACAATGGGTGTAATGAAAAATACAATAGCACTCAGATTCTGCATATTTTTCCCAAGCATGTTTGGTTTTCAAGATAAAGTCGTTGAAGTGTTATTTTACGCCCTCCTTCCCTCCCTCCCTATAATTCATTTTTGTTCATTCCACTAAATTACTAAAGATAGTTCGGAAATGTAAAATGTATACGGTTGAAAGGGGAACTAAGTGAAATAGTAACCATGAGTACATTTGTTTATTTAACAATCAATTTAATAATGCTTTTTTAATTGATCTAATTTAATCTCCACATGCATTACTAGACAATCAATAACTAATTAGATCGAGCGCAATGTTTATTAATCATATTTGCTCATTACCATTACTTTATCATTAGTACCTCGTCACCATTACATCATTATGATTACCTCATTACTAGGTAATCCTTGCATGATCTTGCTTATCGGGATCTTAGTTCTTAACTAGCGGTTATGCTTTTGTAGTTTTCCTGTTGGTAATTTAAACATTAAATCAATTAAATCAATCCATATTTTAAATTCGTTACCATTAAGAGTATGCCGGATTATTGTGGGATATGGATTTATGCGTTCATGGGATGGTAAATTAGGCACAAAACGTTCTTCCTGTTCTACAAGTAATACAAGTTTTTTCCTACGTCGTGTACCCACTGAGTTCCAACCATAGATGGATATTTTGTCAGTTAGGCCACGACGCCAGAATAACATCAAAGTGGACAAATCACGACTATACTTAACTGTAGACGCTCGTTCGACGTTGTTCTGTTAAGGCGCATTTTTGGTAGTAAAATGTACTGTTTTTTAATGTAAAAATTCTTTAGGATACTTTCATTTTCGCTTCTTGAGAGTTTAATTTCCTAATCTAACATTTTAAGAGAAATTTAAATATCAAATTTTTCATTGCGAAAAATGAAGTCGTTGGTTACTAAATATGACGTCATAGGCTAAAAACCAGAAAAATCCAGAAAATCAATCGGGGCTCGATTTAGACGGTTTATAATTTTCAGCCCTCGGATACGTCAAAATAAACTTCTAATTGTGCTAATTCAGCAAAAGCATCATTATGACGTCCTAAAATCTATAAAAATGTGCAGAGCCCGGATTAGTTTTCTGGATTTTATTGGTTTAGCCTATGACGTCGCATTTCGTAAGCAATAACATCATTTTTGGCCAAACTTTTTTTCATATTTAAATTCTTCTTAAAATGTTAGATTAATAAAGTAAAACTCGCAAGAAGCGAAAATGAAGGTATATCCTAAAGAATTTTGGCATTAAAAAACAGTACATTTTATTGCCAAAAATGCGCCTTAACGACGTTAAGTGGCGTCTTTACTGCGAATTAAGTTTTTGCCCACTGGGTATGCTGTCCCGTGTATCTCCTTATATGTACGGTGTATTGCCATATATGGTATTACAAAGTCCGTATATCGATAGTCTTAGGGTCCATTTTTTTCGTACATAAGAATATCCACCTAGTCCACCGTTTCTACTTTTTTCCATTTCTTTCATACATTTGGTGGGAAAAATGTGTCCACCGTTTCATCTTAGATTTCACGGTCAAACTCGTCTTCAACCCAACGCACCGAAAAAAAACACATTTTTTTCGTACCATTTTCGATTGAAAGTATGGGATTTATGTAAAGCGAAAACGAGGTTATAATTGCACAAATTATGTTGCTTGGGGAAATATTGCATAATTATGCAAAAGACGCAAAAGTAACGAAAGTAACGAAGCGAAATTCGCAGAACAGAAGTTTACCGAACAGTAATAATTAAATAATAAAAAAATAAATATATAATTATTAAAAGTAGCTTCCAAACACAGTGTGGACTGAGTTGTTATTTTACATTTCTTTCATACATAGAGGAGACAGCTGAAACAGCGAGGTGAGTTGTTATTCTTATGTATCAAAAAAATGGACCCTTATACACTGCGTGGGAAGCGAGACTCAAAAAGGTAAACACACAGTAGGCACATATGAGTACAAAGTCCGCAGAAAACATGCTAGAAACGCAGTTGAACACGTTATTGTAGCGTCTTTACTGCGGACCGGACAATTTTTCTTGCCCACTGGCAAAACCCTATTCATGTGTGGTATTTGATGTTTTATCAGTACCTCTTTTACTAACGATGATAGATCGATTCGTCACGCATCAACATACTAGATTTCTCTCTATGTTATTGTTGCCTCATCTTGACGTAATCAATAAAATAACGGCCGGATTAATCACTAGGGATACTTTCATATTTTGAAATAAATTTATTTTTAATGTGATTTTTAATAAGGTTTTTTCTAAAAAGATTTTTAAAATGACAAAAATTTGTGTTCTAAACCTTGTTTATTCAGGAATGTAGAATAAAATAGGTGGGTTATGCCAAGAGAAAACGAAAATTAATCTATGGAAATGCTAACAGAAACTTGTGGTAAAGACAATGTTTGTCAGACTCCCAATTCCGAAGAAACAAATATGACGTCTATAGAACATGAAGCATGCAATACAGATATTGATCGCCAAATATATAAAGATAATTCCAGAGAAACGAGAAGTATCTCCACAGATAGCAGCAGCTCTTGTGAGCAAGCTATTGATTATCCAAGCAAAAAAACTTTACCGAATAAATTTAATGAAGGGACACATTTTAGTGAAATAAATTATGGCAATTGTGACCATGAAAAAGAGGCATATGGGAGTTTAGAAAAATTAATTAATAGCGATGGAAATTTATCTGATTCTGTTAACAGTAGAGTGATATTTTCTGACTGGTCGCCAAATCCACACATGCTGATTGAGCTGAGAGAAAAACTGAAACCATTAATCGCAAAGTTGCATAATTTGAAGCAAAAACAATCACCGGAGAATACCAAAACAAATCGAAAAAGACTCTCTTTAAGGTAAGCTTATTTTTACTAGTCTTAAAATACAAGATCTATTCACAAGGAACAGAAAGAGAAAAGCCTATATTAGGAATACTGACTATGAATGTACCAATATGGCTCCTTCATGTCAATTCCATCAAATCTGTCGTTTAAAGATCACGTGATGTAAACACTGTATGTCAAAAACGAGATGTATCATTAATCAAACATTTCATGTTTCTTTTCCTGTTGTTGTTGTAAAGTACGGTCTTTATTTAGTTATCAGCCTTGCCGAGTATGCTAGTTTCGATTGGATTACGAGGGTAATTCCATGAGAATAAATCATCCAAAGTTTCTCTTCGGCATATAGAGTTTGCTTCCAACTATAGCGCTGTTCTACAAATAGAAATTTGTTTTTTAAGTTTGGCTTTTGAAATTGAAAGCGATGTTGTTTTCAATATGAAAGAGATTTTGGAATCCAGTGAATGCAAACATTAGAGAGAGACTATCTAAGACAGAAATGTCAAGTACGTTGTTTAATTGTTTTCATATGCATTTTACGAATTTGCCTGCTCCATCAGTTTCGCCATTGTATTTCGGAAATAGTATTTCAAGAGCGTTTTGATATACTGAAAAACGCGACAAATAGTCACACGGTACAAAGGCCAATGGTGGGGAGCTTATATATATATACTAGTTTATGTACATCGTATAGTCTAGATAATGCATGACAGTAAACATAAAAACACACGGATATATTCGCAGCATATCTGAATATGCCCACAGTATATCAGAATACGTTTTATAGTTAAAAAAGAGAATAAAATGATTACAAAACTCAACATAAAACAACAAACCACAAGTAAACACGCATACAAAAACAAATCAAAATTATATCGTATAAAATAGTATAAAACAGTAAAACAGTAAAAATGATATATGCAATAACAAACATGCATATATGCGTCAAAACTTGCAACTCTATCAGTAGCCTTACACATATGTTACGAGGCCTCAAAAGTCACATAACCAACTTTGGAAAATTTTGTCCGCTTTAATAGCTCTACCTCAAGATATCATACACAGATTAATATCCTCAGAAAGTTTGGTAGCAATTGATCCATTCGTTTCAGAGGTATTGGCAATTAAAGTTTCTTTTTTTGGTCAGTATTTGGCCAAACGTTCACTTCCGATAATCCGATATTCAAATTTCGAACTTTTAATTGCCTTTACGTAAAGCGCCACAAATCTTTTTGCACGATACTGTCGTGGCTTAATAAAATAGAGACAATCAAAAGAGTTGGGTTTTAATCCTAAAGAGTTGCTTTACACTACCACAATCTCCATAATAACTAGCCACAACATAGTTATTTTAATAAAGGAGATATTGATCATAAAGAAAAGGAACAAGATGGCGATAATAGCGAATGTAAACATACCATTCTCTTCCGCAGTTTATGGGAATGCTTTGACTTCTATAAGGATTTTCTGATGTGATATTTGGAATATTTCGTTCTCTCCTTCTTTCTATAAGTACTGATATGTTTATTTCCTACCAAACGCCAGAGTTTATGTCTTCGATTGCTAGGTATGGTTATGACAGTGGAGTGTCAACATATCTTTCTTTGCATGGATAGGGTTATTTATCGTGTGCTACCGTGTCGATACGTGCATACGGAATTCGCTTTTGAAAGAATACAGATATCGGGGAAACTCTAGTGGAAGAAAAGTAGTGGTAAGATAACTTTTTATTTTGTTTATTTTGGCAATTACAGCTCTCAGTTTGGTGTAAGAGTTTCAGGATTTGTTTCTTTCATCACAGTTAATAGTTTGAGATCAAAATATTTTTTTGGGCCAAAACAAGTGATTACGCGACTTTATAGCCAGAAATCAGGACCAACCGGAAATATTTTCGGGCATCTTGAAGACAAAGTACAAACAGAAAAACAGAAAGAAATCAACACACGATCAACGAACAAAACATCAAACAAATTCTAACTAAAGTAACCATTTATATACCAAATGGTATAGTAAAGCAATGGTAAATACAGCTGTCCATAACATGAGTATGCAAACAAAAGGAAATGACATGATAATGGCACCAGTTTCTCTCTGCGATTTTAGCAAAACTTTTATAAGTAACTGTACCTGTTGTACCGCCATCGTCGTGAGAATAGCTGGTTCAAGACCAACGTAAAAACAAAGATATGAAAGATATAAAGTTGCTATTTACTGCCACTTCTGTTGCTATTTACTGTAATTTTTGAAATAATTTCATTTTGAGATATGCTAAATTTTTGGAAAGCTTCTAAATGGTTATAGTAATCTTTTTTTATTTGAATACCTACTAAATATTTATCTCCTCCCTGTTTAATCATTCTTTGGAATAGTTCAACAGCCGTTTGGAATTAAATTTTCAAGTAGCATCCTTAGAACTTCAGACAAGACAGAATCATAGAACACAGATGAAGGAATATTACTGCTCATCTAGGGCATTGGCACAATAAAAAAGTTAAAGTTTAACGTTTATTATAAAATTTATAGCGAAATCTATTGTGAACAATAGAAATATTGAGATCTAAAAACGTTGCATGATTCTATTATCAATTTCCATTTCAGTGGGATAAATTTCCTTGAAAGATTTTCCAAAATCTCCCTCATCATTGATGGCACACTAATCATCAATGAAGCCCATGACACCGTGATATCTGAAACCACGAGAAAAAAATTTGGGATCCTAAAGTTGTATAGCGAATCGTTTTTCGTAAAAACATAAAAAAATAAGTTGGCCCAAAAAGGGACTGGATCAATGTCAATAGCTATGGCAATGTTTTGAATAAATACATAGTTTCCAACTGTAGAATAATATTCAAACATGAGGTGTTCCACTTTCGTCTTAACCCTATTATACCGGCGGTGGATTCCGTCCACCATGTCACATTATTATTTATAACGTCTGAACCACTAAAGCAATAGAGTTAACACTTTCGGACTTTTTGAAACTATCTATAAGACACAAATTGTAAAGATTTTAGCTACATTTCAAACACAGGTTAAAAAGCTCGGCCTGAATAGGATTAAGGCTTTTTCTTGTAAAGAAACGCTTGTCAACACCATTATTGTTCCAATATACCGACTTAGCTATCCGGAAAAAACATTTCTATTTTTTATAATAATTCTCTTTGAAACCAAAATAAATAATCTCAAAGAGGACTTCTAAGAGAAGGTGATGAGGAATTTTAGTGTATAAAGTACTAAAATCAAAGGTGAGACCAAAGGATTTCACCCTAAGTTTACAATTAATCTCATTAACAGGAAAGGAGTTTTGGACAATCCCAAATTTATTAGATCAAGAATAAAAAGGACTTTTGTTATGGAAACATTTAACAGATAAAATACTTTAAAGACTGCTTTAGTGCCAGGTTTTGTACTGCAGTCTTTCGATGCAATTATGAATCTGCTACCAATATGATGCATCTTAGCTAATTTGGGTTAATTTGAGTGAAAATTGAAAACGGTTGAGTTTACTTTAAATTAATATATATACAAAGTGTATCTTTTTCATAAAGTTGTTTCGAAGTAGAAATTACCAGGAATTATTACATTTGGAAATGATTTTATACTGAGAGTACTTTATAAATAAAAAAATGTGTACCCAGTAGACAAAAACTTGTTCCAAGTCCGCAGTAAAGACGCTATAACATGGCCAAACAACGTTATTCTAGCATCTTCACTGCGGACTTTGAACAAGTTTTTGTTCATTGGGCACAATTACTTTTCAAAAGACGTACTTATACAAAGGTTGATTTCTACCAATGGAATATCTTCTTTTGGCTTTCTCGGGGAATTTTTTACCTCGCAGAAATCAATTTTAAATTCTTTTCAGGTACATTCTCAGTATGAAAAACAGCTATTGGTAATAAACTCAAACTCTAACTTCTTTACCTGTCTCTTGACAAGGAGTTTCAAAATATTCTAAATTACACGTTTATTCACGAAAAGATACGAAAATTGTTTTTTATTTTGTTTGTTAATGTTAACTCCCCGAATAAACGAAGAAATAAGCAGATAATGACTGTCGAAACTTTGCAAATACGGGTGTTCTAGGGGCCATCCAACCTTTGGTTGAAAATAAAGTTATTTTCTTCCCCTCTGATAGTGAAGAGAATATAGGGAGGAATTTTTTAAATGAACGAATTGTTATGTTTTCAACAAAACAGTTTTTACGTAGCTGAAACCTTTAATATAAATCATGAAACCTTTTTGCACATTTTGGCGAATAACAGACGCCACATCGGAAACATGAATTCTTATCTCAGAGATTCATGAGTAAACAATAAAGACGCTAGAACAACTATTTTGCTTACTTTGAACAGGTTTTTGCCGGTTGGGTTTATTGTAGCCTACAATTTTGACCTTTCGCTTCTGCTTACGGTCTACACACAATGCGTTATATTCTTATATGACCGGGTTAT
>JAULBZ010004937.1:3282-14039 GCA_032360805.1 Neoturris breviconis | reverse complement strand
AGGTGGACTTAAAGTTCCTTGCAAGATCACGGTAACGCGACACCAACATACTTCAACATGAATGTTTTAAAGAAGTATGAAGATTTGGTTAAAGAGTTTTACGTAAAAGAAAACAACCAAAAATCACTGTTGCACCAAAAACTAAAGCGAAATCGAGAGATATTCGAGATCTTTTTAAAAGTCAAGAAAATGTGCAAACTCAAAAAAAAAAATTGTTGTCACTAACCTCAAGCTCGGACTCTAACTGATTTATATTTTTTGTTAAAAAAGGTGAAAACGTCTTATTCTGAACTGTTTGTCTTTTTGCTTTAATTGTCCCAGATATATTTTTGATTTTTTCTGGATTTTTCGCGGGGATTTAATTTCGCGGACGACTAAGTTTTAGATCCGCGAATCCGCGAAATCCGCGAAATTTAATCCGCGCGAAAATTAATACACTTAAGGTAACGTGATATGTTGATATGCCAGCGGACAAAGATTTAATTTTTACGGAGTTTAATAAAGAACCTAAACGGTTTCTTAGCCAAGGACTCTCTTTTCGCTTAGCTGATTGCTAAATTGTGTTTCCTTTATTAGATTGATCATGGATGGTGGAGGTATTCCAAAGTTAGTAGCATTAACGAGAGAACCACCAACTGGTCGTAAAACTAATGAAAAATCACTACGCATCTATTCTGAGCAGATTTTAATCGAAGCTAATAGAGTATGTAACAAAATTAGTAACTGTTCTGTTGCCACGTATTTCCCTTCATGAAATTAGGTGTAACGTTACCTGCCCTTTACACATGCTATTGTGGAGGATTTGTCACGTGATGTGTAGAAATATTTCTTGACGTACAACGCAACTTCTATACATAACAAAACTTGCCAAAAGTTCGCAAGATGTATTTTGCCAAAATCGGAATTTTGCCCCCGCCCTTTTTGCGTTAGGCACTCAAGAGTACATACTAAGCACTCATATAACGTTCTGGTCTGTTTTCTTCTTCAGGTGCTGTTATATATGTGGGAACATGCTCAGAGCAAAGTTGTCATCAAAAAAGAAGGTTGGTCACATAACAAAGCAGAAGAAGCTGAGGTAGATTTTAAAAACAAATCGAAGAAAAAAAAAGTTGAAAAGGATGTATTCGCGGAAATGGAAAAAGAAGAGGCCGTTGCTGTTGGTGCTCGTGATGAAAGACGTTATGTTGATGTGGAGGAGAGGGAATCTGGACTTGCTGAAAAACCTCCAAGTAGTTCAAAAGCACCAAGGGAGGAGCACGAGTTAAAAGATGTTGGCTATGGCGATGTCCATGAAACTGAGAATGAACCATTGGTTCGTAGAGGAAGCTCACAAAAGAAAAAGAAAAATCACTGGTATAATAATAAAAAAGACAAGTATGAAATAAATGAAGACAATACAAATTCTAAAAGTGGAGAGAAAAATCCTGAAAAATTCACGTTACTAGAAGCGGAAGAGGATACTCAGGTTTAAAGATATAGTTCTAATACTGAAAAATAAATAGGTCCTCCGTATACCTGTTTTAAAAGATGCTGCTGTAAACATACTGGTCTAAAAGCTATAGTTCTAAACATCCATGTTTAAAAGCTTGAAATTTGGTAGTTATTTCGTTTAGTTACTTATACTATGGCTAATTTGCTTAGTGACTTGTAGATTTCCCAACATATCGTCAAAAACTTACAATAAAGCTAACGGAGAATGATATTGTATCAGTGTTCGAAGCTATACTAAAAATTACTTCTTCACTGTGATTATTTTTTTCTTATTTCGACTACCATGTATGAACTTGCATTGACTAGTTTGTCGTGACGAACCAACCTATCGATTGGCTAGTTTATTGATTCAGTACTATTTTAATTTTGATCTGTTAAAGTTACTTCGTACTTCCGAACGACGTCTTTTTTAACGTTGATTTCCACGAGGCGGAAAATTCGCGGCGAAAACCAAAATAAGATATTCCTTTCGCCTCGTGGAAATTAACTAGACTGTTGAATAAACATCACGCATTGATTTTACTACAAGCTAGTTACCAACTTGCTCAAACCCAGCCGGCAAAAACCTGTTCAAAGTCAGCAAAATAACGTTAGAACAACTTTCATTCCGTTTTTTCCGGCTGGGAAGTGAAAATTTGTTTTGTACGTTTTCTAGTTGTAAAAAAAATATGATATAGATTTGTTATGATATAGCCTGAAATTTTGAATATTTGCCATTAGATTCAGGCTAACTATGTATTGTGTAAATTGCACGTAATATAAATAATTGCCCAGTGGTCAAAAACTCGTTCAAAGTCCCCACAGTAAAGACGCTAGAACAACGTTTTCAAAGTTGTTGTTCTAGCGTCTTTAGTGCTGACTTTGAACAAGGTTTTGCCTGCTGGGCGTACTTTTGTCATTAAGTAAAAACATTCACTTTTTATATCGCTTTTATGTTTTACGTTACGTTTTATTGTTGAGTGGTCACACTTTGTTTTAAAATAAAATTTTTCTTGTACAAATTTAAATATATCATTATTTATATGATTATTTCCCTGGCTGTCCATAATTTGTGCTTGTATTATGTACAATCTCGATATAACGACACCGCAAACTTTTATAAGAAACTCATTTCTACAAATCAACCTTGAAGAAGTAAATACCTCCCTATAACTTATATAAACCTTTCGTTTTTATTCCATTCACCTTGAGAATTTCACAAACCTTGTAAAAAGATGCCTTCCGTAGAAAAATGCTCGCTTAATTTTAATTCTATAACCATGTAAAAAACTTCAAATACTTTTCTCAACCGAATTTTGTTCGTTTCCCTTCAGAGTTCGTTATATTAATACGCTCTAGTATTTCACAGATCAGACGTTCTCAAATTCCTTAATTGCATTTCTATTGATCGTAGGTGTCGTTTACCGAAATTAGCTTACAGATACTTACCAGTTGTATTTATTATTGTTATAATTGATATTTGTTGTTTTTTATATACTTGATTGTTTGTATATTTTGCTTTTTATAATACTATTTGTCATTTTGGAAGAATCAGAAAGCAGTCTATTATTACTAGCTTACTATATCCACCATTCGCTTACCTCTCTCGGTCTACACACAATGCGTTATATTTCTTATATGACCAGGTCCCAAAAGGAGAATGGCGATGACATCATCATCTAACTCTGTCGATTTTTACCTTCAAGAAAGAAAAAATGTTATTTTCCAAATGGAATAATATACATCTTTTATGGAGAGGTTCTGAGATTTCTAAAGCAAATTGCTTTCAAAACGTAAGTTTGAAGGGCTTGTTTTGTACCTTTTCTATATTTTATATTCCACGGTGTATCATTACGTTCTTAATCTTTCACAAGTTGGTGGGTGTTTGTATTGTGTGTAGGCATATTTTTTGACGTTTTTAAAGCTCGAAAAAAATATTTGTGAAAGTGTGGTGGAGTGAACTATTTCTATATACCTTCTTTAGGTATTCATCTTTTAGAAAGTGTATAGAATTGTACGTGTAAAAATGTAATAATAAATATACTTGTGAACATTTCTGTTTTGACCGAACTGCGCATGAGCGAATCACTTTCCAGATCTGAAATCATATGGAAATATGACGTTTGGAACCGAGCGTCTGAGCGACGTTATCGTTAAAGTTTATTTATGTGATTTCAAAATATTATTTATTGATTCAACTTGATTGTTTTTCTATACACAACGACCCCTTTACCAGGACTTATTCTTCACGCAAAGAGTTCGTCAGGTTTTAGAGTCTTGGTAATGTGGTTGCAGGCTAAGCGAAGATGTACACCCATGCTCAAATGTTGCATAGAATGAATGACCATGGGTTTACTATCATGCGTATTGTTATTTGTTTGTAAACACTTTGTTTAGCGTAATACATTCTCAGAATTTATCCAGTCATTATTCATACCAACCTCGTTCCCAAGGCTTCTTCTCAGCGTTAAACGTCAAGAGTGAAGAAGCCCTAGGAACACGGTTGTATTCGTTTATAATACTTATTTACTAAATCTCTATTTTGAACCTTTGAACCTAAGCAAAAAAACAAAAATTATTATCCCATTATCTGTTCACCGCCCCAAAAGCCGAAGTCATATTAATCTAATACTGTTTTAGCATTACCGAAATTTATTCTGTGACCGTGCCTGTAAGTGTGCGAGTAGTACGTTTGCCACTGCGCTTGCTCAAGTGGAATATCGCTCGAAAAAGTTATAATTTGAACTAGGAATTTCAGAAGCATGCGTGTAGTTCTTTAAATAACACCAGGAACTCTTATTCCAAACTTGACTAAAACGAGAGGGGGCACTCAATCAACGTAGCGCTTATTGCAAATACGTTGTCAATGAACACTCATAGATTAGTAGACATAGTACTGACAGAACATAACATCTACCAACAATTCAAACAGAATTTTGAGAAGCTTTTATTTTTTACATGGACCCTTAAATGAATTTCGCCCTAAAAACGAGCTTGCATTTGGCAACAATCTTGGACAAAAATACAGTAGACAAAGTGAAATTTTTGCAAAAAGTCGATTCATGATAATTTCAACTTGGAGAAAAAGTCTAAAATTTTGATTAGCAAGAGGAATGGCACGAAAATTCGAATTTATTCTAAAAGCCTGGGCACTAGGCTGTGGTGAACGACGGAATTCGTCGAGTTTAGAAAAACTCCGAAGATTCTAAGTCTACTAGATAAATCTCTAGCGACTTCTCGTGACCGTATACCGCATTTTTGTTTTGCTTGTGGCGTTATTGTTTGTCGAAATTTGTCTCTAACTTAATTTAATAATCTAAGTTGAAGATCGTTTCGGGGTCCACGAAAAGGCAGCCTGAGAATATGGTTTTTAAGCAAATTACAGTTTAATATTAACATTCTGACTTCAGCAAACAGTTTTGGTACCATTTTGTTCCTTTTCATGAAAGACTGTAAGTCTGCAAAGGTTCATCACTTTTCTGTTAGCCGTCCATAAGTTATGGAGGGAAATCAATCTCCATGGCCTGGTGTTATAGAACCCTGAAATGTCCAAAGTGTATAAAGGAATCGTTTATATCGCGTGTACTAATTTTCGCGAATTTGGAAAAATAATTCGAAAGAAATATTCAATGCTACCTTAAGTGTATTAATTTTCGCGGATTTCGCGAATTTTGGGGTGATCCGCGAAATTAAATCCCCGCGAAAAATCTAAAACTTGACCGTCCGCGAAATTAAATCCCCGCGAAAAATCCCGAAATAATCCAAAATATATCTGGGACAATTCAAGCAAAAAGACAAACAGTTCAGAATAAGACGTTTTTATCTTTTTTTAACGAAGCTGGAGCCTAAAAACATCGTTTTTCCAGGTTCATTGGTGGAAACCCTGCACATTCATCATTAAGTCATATTGAAAACAAACATCTCTACCCCGAACCAGATGTAATGGCTGAAGAAACTTAAAACAAACAGAGATTTTCTTATATGAAAACAATAACATGCTCTAACCATTTGAGCTACTCTCCTGTTTTGAAGAGACCAGATTTGAACTGGCAACCTTGTTATTGAACATAGAATGGGTAAAAGCATTCGACTGCACTATAAACGGCTATATGGCGTATATTGATGAACATAGCGCCTTTAGAACATAATTTAAATGTAAATACCAGAAGAAAACAAGATAGTTATTACATCACAAGTATTAAACCAATTAAAACTTGCTTTGGGTACCAATAATATTACAAGATACCTTATTCGTCTAAGTTTTGCACGCTAAAAATAACTCTTGCGCGTATTACTTTTCGAGCATATGGTTTTGCGCGCAATTTCTGTACTAAATTTCGTGCAATAAAATTAATTCCCGCAAAATTTAGTGTAAAACCAAGTAAAAAGGTTAGCCAAAATACAAGTAGTATATGTTTCATAGCGCAGACATCAGCAGCACAACAAATATTTTGCGGCAAATAAGCTTGTTTTTAGTAACCGTGAGAGAATAATTGTGAAAGAATCACCACTCTTCTAGAACAGTAATATAACTTGGTGTGACGTCCACTTCTACCAATGGAATATCTTCTTATGGCTTTCACGGCGATTTATTCGCCTCCTTTAAATAGACCTTTATGTGAATACCCAGTGGTTATGGCGTCTATACTGCTAGCTTTCAACAAGTTTTTGCCTACTGGGTATGGAATTTAAGACACCAACGATAAATGACAATAATCTTACCTGTATCACCAGCAAACAAACATTGATGATAGGAATCAAGAACGTGTAATGCTTCCGTATCACCAATACAATCAGCAATGTAATTAACGAAGACCATTGGTTCATTATAAAATAAATTAGTCACTACATAATAAACAAGTTAGATGAATCATGAATCTAATTTTTAGAAAATCGCTTCTTTTATTACTTATTTACCTAATGAGCATTAAAAGGAATAAACATATGTACTCTCTTGTTAAACGAATAAGCTTATAGTTAATACCGTAAGTAACCCCTTTTATTCAAATAGTTCGATGTTAGACAAATCACTAACACACATGCCCCAAAAGAATGGCCGCACATTACTTGCGGAGAAGCTGAAAACTATACCCAAAAAACACTCCTCCACAGGCGTAATCAAAAAAGTCCAAAGCTAGGCAGAATCACTTGATAATTGCAACATTTGAATCTGTATATGCCCTTCATTCCGTCCTAGGTGACATATTTCAGTAATGATACAATTTTTTATCATTAGAGCATATTAGAAACATTTAGTCAACAACTCATTTATTAACGACTTCATTCTTCGTTGGTTGAACACACAAAAAATACAATAATGCACCAAAGAAGCCCTATAACCACCATGGAGGAGTTATTTTCAGCATTATTTCGAGCTATACAGTCTGGAGTAATGCTCAAAAATTCATCCTAATCAGTGATCATTTTGCTCTTATTTCGAACACTACTTATTACATTACAAGTGCAAACCACTCACTCAGATAATGTCAATGTTTCATAGAATCTCAAAGTGAGCTGAGAAATATCATCACAGTGAATAAAATGCTATCAAAGCAGTGTTCAAAACATCAGCTTTTAAGATGACAAATCTTTGAGCGATGTTAAAAAATCCCTCTTCCACAGTGATTATTTGCTCTTAATTCGAATAACTACTGTAATCTCACCAGGTACAAGCTGAACACTATGCTCAAAAAACACTTCTCGATAATTCAATCTATAATCACAAGTTTAGTAGTTTTGGTTGAAATAGCTGTGAAAATAACTGGTTTTTGGAAGTAATTTTGTAGATGCTTCTTATAACTTAACAACGTATTGAAGACATCAGTCTCTAAGAAGTTCCTTGAAACACAGTACAGTAATAAGATTCACCTCAGGCAGTTGCCGCACGCGTGATCATAAGACAGATCTTCACAAGGTCAATTATACTCCTCATTGGTGATCTTATTATCGATTAACTGTGTTTCGAGACAACACTAAAAATACTCAATGTTAGAAATAAATACCGTTCACATTTAATTATGTCCATGTATCGCACACAGAATTCTCTCAGACAAATGCCTCAGCTGACATCATTATGGCAACTTAATACCAGAAGAAAACCTTCAAGTGAAAAGTTTAATCAGCCTCGTCATCGATATCATCATCAAGTATATGGAAAACCTAGATAACAGACAACATTGACAAACAGCAAAATCTTCTTTATTTTGTTTGTTGTGAATACAATTAGTACAAATATATCTAAGGGTCGAAAATTAATGGTGTTTCATATATGACCATTAAAACGTTTTGAGATTTTGCTTTATATTTGACTATTACTTACAAAAATAAGAGAATAAACTATTTAAATTCATGAACCTCAGAAAAGATAATCAACAATGTTATTCAGTTATATGCTTGTCAATATAATTCATCACAGGTTCTATTAGACAAATTAAACAACATATTGTGAATGATAGGATCATAATAAGCATTTCAGAGTATTAGAAATACATGCTTACTCAAGCTGAAGTCATTAGCAGGTTAATTATCCAAAGAAAACTCGATAAGCTTTTTGCGATTCTGACCATCAGACATCTAAGGAAGGGCATTAGCCATCATCAAAATATAAAATATCTTGTCAGTGGAAACTGCGAATATAGAATAAAATTCATCATTTGGTCAGATTAAAAAGCAATACAACTCAATAAGCACCGTATCTAAAAAGCTCATTCCTACAATGTTTTGTGCAGACCAATGTTCGCGCAATGGTGCAACAAGGTCAGTCACTCAATAAAATCACATGCATCCAGGGCCAGCGAAATTATTGTGAAAGGCGGCCATAATATAATGACTTAGGGAGGACCCACTGGAAAATTTGGTACTGTATTACCTAAAATGCTATCAATAATCATTATAAATTACGTCTGTACCCCCTATCTAGTAATTTTAAAATCTCAAAATATGTATATTAGTACCCTGGGCACTTATTTTACTATACTGTATATTTTGTCTCATAAGATTTGAACATACCACTCAGAATATAAGGGTAAGTTCCACATCACAGAAATCAGCAGCAGAACTGGCTTTTACCCATTTCATCATAGTAGCTTTGTATAGTAACAACAATAACCTCACTTCAACTGTGTAAGACAGTTTTTACGAGCATGAGTATACAATCAATTCCCAGTCAATTAAATTCCTTATCGAATGGATGAATGCAAATTTGAAATTCGGACAAATTAAAACAAAAAGCAACTCAGAGAAAGAGATAATCATGCTAGCCTAAAGCTATCATATATTAAGCCTCTTTATGTCATCCTAGTGGCTATTTAAGAAATTAGTTGACATCTCATCAATATGTATGGTGAAACCTCTCAGTACCACCCACTGCCTTTAGCATCCCCTCTAAAACCTCAAAAAAATAATAAGCACCCTCCTGTAAGAGTATTAGTGTATAGGAAATTGTCAAAAAGTTCTGCAAGATACCACTTTTATAGTCAGTAGCTGTCAAAATGAAAGAAAATCCACAAACATCTTATTGTTCACATTTTATATAAAGTCTTTGAAAATTAAAAAAGCTCTCCCAAACGCTTTTGCTTTTTAGATTTATGTTCCATATTTTCACCAGCTCTCTATCTAACATCATCGCAGCTTGCTTATGCTTTGTATTTGCCATCAGATAGGGGCGAAAATTAAAGTCAACACAATCTTTTCTGTTGAACTATGCTTTCAATCATCATATGACATTACAAAACCTAAGCAACCAATTTGTCCAACCAAACGATTTACAAAGTAATTAAGTTTTATTCCGAAAGTCTTTCGAATTTTGATATATAAATTTTTAGAAAAACAGTAACAATCAATTATTGCAGTACGTACTGTATTGAATGTATGAAAGTTAAGATATTAACTCGCTAACAAAAAACAAGAAAATAAAAAGGAAACAATAACACGCTCTAGCCACTTGAGCTACTCTCCTGTTTTGAAGAGACCAGATTTGAACTGGCAACCTTGCTATTGAACCGAGAATGGATTTAGTGCAGAATTCAACTATTTTGAACGACTAACAGGGTTAAGATAAAACTTTGCTTGCAGACTATCAGTCTAGTACAAAAAGAACAAAATGGTACTAAATACTGAATGGCTCACACAGTTTTAAAAAGATACCAACTTAAAATTTTGATTTAAAGAACTATACAAAAAAAAATTCAGTATCTTTGACGTAATTTCCGGGTTTTTAGTGAAAATGTTGGAACGTGCCAAAATTTTATTCTGAAAAGAAATTTGATTTCTAAAAAATGTTATGGTGTCTATTCTGCTAACTTTTAACAAGTTTTTGCCTACTGTTGTAAATGCCCTTCATTCCGTCCTAGGTGTCATCAATAGTTCAGTAATGATACAAATTTATAATCATTAGGGCATATTAGAAACATGTAGTCGACAACTGCTTTATTAATGACTTCATTCTTGAGTTAAACACACACAAAATACATGATGTACCAAAGAAACCCTATAACCACCATGGAGGAGTTATTTTTCAGCATTATTTCGAGCTATATAATCTGAAGTAATGCTCAAAAATTCATCCTAATCAGTGATCATTTTGCTCTTATTTCAAACACTACTTATTATATTACAAGTGCAAACCACTCACTCAGATAATGTCAATGTTTCATGGAATCTCAAAGTGAGCTGAGAAATATCATCATAGTGAATAAAATGTTATCAGAGCAGTGTTTAAAATTATACGCTTTTAAGATGACAAATCTTAAACCGATGTTAAAAAAATCCTTTTTCCAAAGTGATTATTTGTTCTTAATTCGAATAACTACTGTAATCTCACCAGGTACAAGCTGAACACTGAGCTCAAAAAACACTCCTCCAAAGGTGGTGTCCAGCAGTTATAATCAGTCTTGCAACAATCTTCAATAGCGAGTTTCTTCAAAGATCAAGCCCTATATACAGAAGTGATACAAAATTATAACCTAATGACATCTCAGGTTACCATTTAATCACCATGTACATGTCTGACAGGGATAACTTTCTTCATCATTGATGTCGATAATTCAATCTATAATCACAAGTTTAGTAGTTTTGGTTGAAATGGCTGTGAAAATAACTGGTTTTTGAAAGTAATTTTGTAGATGCTTCTTATAACTTAACAACGTATTGAAGACATCAGTCTCTAAGAAGTTCCTTGAGATAACACCCTATTCTAGTTATCGTTATCACAAACACAGTACAGTAATAAGATTCACCTCAGGCAGTTGCCGCACGCGTGATCATAAGACAGATCTTCACAAGGTCAA
>JAULBZ010004936.1:0-14040 GCA_032360805.1 Neoturris breviconis | reverse complement strand
TCTATGTGTATCATAATGAAGTTAATAATAATTCGCCTTCCATGTTTATTTTTTTGTGCGGTAGTTTCCCCGACATATATTTACATAAATTATATTTATTTGTTATCGCAATTAAATAATTATTTGTTCTCGGTATACCGACGTATTAACCTTGTCAATCATTCGAAATAAAACTAAACGTTATGCTCCAAAACATCAAAACACCTTTTTTTAAATTATAAGTGACTTTAAAATATAACCCATACAATTTCAAACAATCGATTTCAATTCTCGGCGCGAACGTTTAAATTAATCTGAAAATTCATGAATTCCGCCACCCGCAAATTAGACGCGCTTAGTTTCAATAGATCTTAAGACGTTGTGAATCTTTCTCTTTTCATAATCTATAATAATATAGAAGTCATGCTCCTTAAGTTAATCTGTTATGAAATACCTGCTGGTAACATGTCTCAAGAATACATGTTATCTTTTCTAATAATGTTTTATTCATATTTGTTTATGTTGTTAAATAATGTGCACTGAATTTGAAGCCTTGTAATGTTCTAATCAGCTTACGATGTTCTTAACCCTTCATTAGTATGGTGTGGACCCCCTGAATTTTTAAATTTTGCTGTGAAAGTAACATAACAACAATTATTATTCAAGAGGTTATTTTCTTACATATTTTAAAAATCTACATCATAATTTTGTGACTTTTTGTCCCCTGGTACCTTCTAATACCTTCCCATGAATTAATAAATTTCTGGAGGTACCCCACCATACTAACGACCGGTTAATTTTTAGACGATTTTAAGCCTTACGTTCTTATTTATAAGCGTCGTTATTATATAAAAAAGTGTGTATCATGTATTTTTAAATTTATTGTTAATTACGAAATTTATGCTAGGAATTTTGTCCGGGTAATTCGCCCGAACCGGTAAGGTATGCTAGGATAAGAACTTGAAAAACATTGGAACTGGAAGAGCTCACAAGTAATTTCATGCTTGTTTCTTCGATGTTCAATCTTGATAATCGACAAGAGAAATAAACATGACGTAAGTGTTGTTTTTATTTACGTTTCGATTAATTGGACACAAAAAAAAGCAAATTCTTGTCAGGATTACTCCATCCAGCAACTGCAGGGGATCCTGCACAAGAACAGAGTTATTCCAATGCAACAGGTTCTACTTTGAGCAACCAACGCCTCGTTTTCATGTACTTGTGAATTGGTCTATTTCGTCATATTCGTTTATATTTATTTCCATGTGGAACAACAAATTTGAAATAGTGTTTAGTAAACACTACAAGAATTTTGTCAGCACTCTCTTCCTTGTCAACCACTAAAGATCTGACTAAATTCACATGCTAACAGTTTTTGAGATAGTCATATTGTGCCGTTGGAAGATCTAAATTTTCTATCACAATTTTCTTATAACGCTAGTCGAAAAAACTTTGAATAAATTTGAAACATAACGTGAAAATGTATATTTTTAAAACCTTGATATCGTCAGTTAAACTGTCACGTAACTGACACTATGTTATATTCTGAAAGAGTTTTTGTAATACCTAGGATATTTCATCGCCATAACCTTAGTAGCTTCCAGAAATGTAAAAAAGGCACAGGTTAGGTAGAGGAAAATGCTGGCACTTAATTGCTTTCTTTGTAATTGAATAAACCAATCACATTTAGTCTCTGCTCTTCACAGCGTGAATAACTATTGCATGTGGACCCGTATAGCTCCGTATTTGGACTGTGTAAGGCCGTATATGGCAATACAAAGTCCGAATACGGACTTGATAATAAGCCCAACTAGTCCATTTGTTAAAGACCTGATAATAGAAAATTGGAAATGGAAATGTTCAAGTATTTGGACAATTTTGGCTCTCCAATATGAGACAATAGAAATATCCTGAGTACAAACATTAGCCAGACAATTGTATTACACTGTTATAATATTAAAATCAAACAAAAAGGGAAATATCCTGCTGAATATTAACCTCTAAAAGGAAGATTTGATATTACCCAATTTTCTAGCTATTTTGAAATTTTGAATTTTGCTGAAGTCAGCAAACCGCTCTTGTTTATTTGCTATAGTTAATATTAGTCCCAAGATTCATGATCTTTTAAGTTATCAGGGTAGGGTATTTTTTCCACTCCCCCCCCCCTATTCGGCCGAAATGGGGTCACTAAGACCCCAGGTAGAATAGGGTTAATTAATTTTATAAAACAGAACATATTAGCTTTTCATAAATAATCAACATGTTTCTTTACTTTTAGAATTGCTATTTAAAATTTAAGCCATGGAGATGTTTCAACGCATTCTCTTGGTCATTTTACTTTACATTACGTTGTTAATATTGGTATGGAATTATTTAGTGTTCAATGTTCATGATGGTGTGTCAATAATTCCTCGAATCCAGCGAAACGATACTGCCAAGAACTTAAATAGCACGTCTACAAATTATTCCGAAACGGTTATTTTAATACAAACTGCACCGAAAAATATTCAACGAAGAATAAAGATACGTTCAACTTGGTTAGGATATTGTAAGCAACAAGTTTGGTCTAAAGTAAACTGCAATTTTATAACAGACCATCCCGATGTGATAGAAAATAAAAACCTTTCCTACTCAATTCGTAAAGAGCAGGAAATGTATAAAGATATAATATTTTTAAATTATACCGCATCAACATTCGGAGTTCGTATTTTGTTCCAAATACAATGGCTGCTTGAAAATTATAATTTCCATTATATTGTTCGAGTTGATGATGATGTCATGTTTTGTGTTGATCATTTTATACATAACATACCAAATCTACCTACAGGACCATTGCTATGGGGTTGGTTACATTGTCATGGGCCTGGTAACACTGTTATAGATGAGGGAATATTTATGATAGATAGAAAACTGGCCATTTTATTTCTCTCTCAACGAAAAGATAAACTGAAGTGTAATAATTATGGGACACAAACAATGGGTATATGGCTAGAAGAACTGAAACTTTTCGATAAAATCTCATTATTGGCAGATAATGGTCGTATTTACCACGATCCACCGGCTACATACAATAAAAACTTAAAGAAGAAATCTCGATTTTGTGAAACATATATTGCAGTACATGGTCTTTATGATAACGATATGGAATCATTTTGGTTAAAAAGAGGGTCTCAGTTCTACAAGCCTCCAATAAATAATTTACACTCTAGTCACATTTGTCCACATAAACCATCGTTCGATTGGAAAGCCTTTAATGGAAGCTGGCAGTCAGAACCACAACTATGTTTTGGCCATAATTGGAAACCATTTAGTTTTACTGGTAGAGAAAGACATCCTAAATGAATGGCATAAAATAGTTATATGGTTGTTATTTTTCCACTTATGAAATAATAATAATAATAATAATAAATGTTGCAAGTATTTTCTCCCAAAGGATTCTACAGCCATTCAGCGTTAGGGAACATTTCAAAATTTTGCTCCAAAACCAACTTCTCTGAAACTATATATTTTAATTAAGCATGTGTATTAAGCATTAATTCCCCTCTTACCACATTTTTATTGCGACTTTCTAACCACCCAAGCGATGATGCTGAAACTCATCTAGTTTTAATATATATATTAAAATATATATATATATATATATCTACGTGACACATACTGAGAAAATTTAAATATCATAACAGTAGATCAAAAGATATAATTCATAACCTGAAACCACCTATTTTTAACTTATTTTTAAGTGGGAAATCCAATGTAAATATCCATATTATTACTTTACCATTTACCATAAGGTAATGGTAATGCTACGAAACTTGGTGAAGTCAATTTCTACCAATGGAATGTCTTCATTTGGATTCCGTGCGGAATGCAACTTTTTTATCGTGTAACTTAATTTACATATTCGAGTCACTATATTCTAATCTCTAAAACCACCTAGAATAATACGACCGTTCGAGTCTCTGTCTGTCCGCACTACTCCTCCAAAACTGCTGGGCCGATTACCTTGAAATTTGGTGCAATTGTCCATTGGCCACGCTCTTTTTTAGCCATTTTGAGGGATTTTGAACCGTAAATCCTGCGATGATTACTGTCTTTGGTCAAAACTAGGCATCGTAATGCGGAATGACCAGCTATAATAAATGGAGGAAACATTTTTGAAAAAATCCACCAAAGCTTTTTCGTTATTGGTACAGATTAGGAATAGACATTAGAAATAATTTAAGACACTTAGAGACAAGAATATGGTATTTTTGAAACGAAATGAGGTTTAACTTTATTTGATCAATGATATGTGATATCTAACTAACCCACTGGCGTGAAAACTTTTTTATGTCATTTATATGGTCGCATGACATATTTTACAGAACAGAATAGAGTAGCTCATATAACTTATTTCATAAAAGAACTTGCTAACAAATTGTACCATTTTATTGATTGCCATGCATCGAAAATAAGTATGATTTATATGCGTAATTTACAGACCAGAATACTCTAAAATGCGAACTTTTTTATCTTTTCAGCCGAAGTACTGGACATTGCTACACGAGATTGATGTAATGATGTAATGTTTTATATCCCATCATTATTATCTTTGCAGAAAAAACTTTCTGGAACTCTTAAAGTTGTGTATCCGCACGTTTTAAACATGCGACATATTTGCATGAAAGTCTGTAAAATGCAGACCAGATTCGGTCGAACTTTTGCTGTGTTACTTAGTAAACGACTCTAGCCTTCCAAAAATTATTCCGGATTAATTTCTGTGTTGTAAATTCCAATGTCACCTGTTTTCTGTTTTAGCTTCAGACTGAGTGCACTCTAGCCAATTGATATTGCAAAAAGCGTGATTTTTCAAGCCGATTCGGCTGCTTTTTTATTTGAAAACAAAAGATCATTGCACATTTACAGCCTATTAAGCAGTGATAGGATTCATTATAAAATTGACAGTAGAGGGATAATATTTGCTCTTTATTTTGGTATTTGTTTGTGTTGATCGATGAATAAATACTCGCTATTGTTCATGATAGCAGTCTGAGAATTCAACAAAAAAAGGTAGTCTACCAAACGAAGAAATAAGAGACCGAAAAACATTATGGGCTCTGTTTTAATTCATTTTATATACCAGTGGTAAGAAACCTGTTCATAGTCAGCAGCAAAAACGAAACGTTCTTGTCCACTGGGCTACCCTAACGTTGTTCTAACGTTATTTTGCTGACTTTGAACAGGTTTTTTTCCGGCTGGGTACATTTAAGAAAACTTGATATTTTACATTCATCGTGTTAGAAATGTTCAATTATGAAAAATTAATACGGTTTGAAAATTCAATATAAAAGAACGCATTGCAACTTCGTTCCCAGGGCTTCTTTCCGCTTTTTGACGGGAAAGACGCCGTCATTGTTGAACACAATGGTGATCATTAATAGGAAAAAACAATTGACTAACTCTATAAGTATTTCGTTTCTGATGGTCATTATAGTTACATTCTTGGACCAAAATATTATAGACAAATCAAAATGTTTGCAAACAGTTTAAATTTTAACTTTAAAATCTAGAAATTTTTGATTAGCAACACGAACGGCACGAAAATTTAGGTACTAAACTTCTACAAGCCCTCACATAAATATCTGAGACAAGGTAAAATTCGAGCATAAATTCCGAATTTTCTCTTAGATGAAAACCTTAAATTTTCGGTAGCAAACCAAAAGACACAAAAAATATAATATATTTTAAGAGCCTAGATCAACAGAATTTGTCGAGTTTATTTTAGCAAAATAATTTTTTGATGACTGCCTTATTCACGATGACGTCATAACGGGAAAAGTGGTGCAGAATTTTTTTTAGGTAAAATTTTTTTTCTTCCCAAACTATATACCAAAATGATTTTCAAGCAAAAATAAGAAGAAAATTTTTTGGGGGGAAATATTGTTTTATCACCTGTCAAAAATATGGTTGCTGGGGAAAATTATCCCTAGTTAACAAAAAAATAAACATTTTTCAAAATGATCCTAGATAAATTGTATGAAAAGTCATAAACTTTGTGCCCGCCCCCACCCGGACTGAATAGGGTTAATCAGAGTGGAGGAGGGTTTTTTAGCATTGCTCAAAAATCACTCCTCCATAGGAATTATTTGTCCTTATTTCGAATATTGTCGCCTATAATGGATTCGAAATATGAAATGGAATCGTGCGAACCTCGTTCCCAGGGCTTCTTACCTTTTCGAAATACTGTAAGGAAGAAGCCCTGGAAACGAGATGGGTTTGAGTCATACAGATGCTGCATGTTGCATAGATATCATATCTTTTAGAAGATACAAGTGTTGGTTTTTATTAGACGGAAAACCAAAAGAAGACATTCCATTGATAGAATTTGACGTCACAATCACGTGACGCTAATTTTTACCAATTAAATGTCTTCTTTTGGATTTCGCAGCGAATTTTTCGCCTAGTGAAAATCAACTATATTATACAAGTTTCAATTAAACGCATAAAAATCACAAAAAATATCTATTTTCACAAATGCAATTCAGAAAGAAACATCTGCAAAGGAGCGCTTAATTGATGTATTATAAATTAACCCATAATGGGCAAAAACTTGTTCAAAGTCCGCAGTAAAGACGCTAGAACGACGTTTTCAACGTTGTTCTAGTGTCTTTCTGCTGACTTTGAAAATTGATTTTTTGCTCACTGGGAAGGAGGTTTGGTCGTAATATGTCATCTTCAATTTATACCCAGTGAACAAAAACCTGTTCAAAGTCTGCATTAAAGACGCTAAAACGTTTTTGCCCACTGGGTAAACTTTGTGTACACGTGATTTTTTATAAGCAATTTCACTTTCGGCTTAGTATCAAAAAAATGTGAGAAATTCGTAGAAACATTGCTGGTATTGTTTTAGATTCGAATAAAAAATAGAACGTGTTGCATGTTAGGGAGCATCTCTAAAATCCGTTACCAGGGGAAGAGTGCTGAATCAATGAGCTTGCAATTGATTGGTTTCTTCGATCAATCATTTCTAAAATGTCGTATTACTCCCTGAAATAAGAGTAAATAAACATTGTGGAGGAGGGATTTTTGAGCATAGCTTCACACCTCCAGAGTGTTTATACAAAGTCTTAAATTGTTTAGTTTGGAAATAAAACAAATAACCCGGAACGCCTTTCGCTGCAGTGGCAAGCCTGGATATAACTGTCGGACATCACCTGTGGATGAGTGTTATTTTTTAGTATATTTATCATACTGAAAACACTTCTCCACAGGTGATATCCAGCAGTTATATTCAGGCTTGAGTGGCAGCCCGAAGCTTTGCTCAACACTTCGAAAATAAAGAGAAGAGTTAAATCTACACTTTCCATTTCACCATACAGACTTGACCAGTTGGGAGTGCTAGAAAACAGTTCAAAGAACGTTGCTCTAACGTTATTTTGCTGACTTTGAACAGGTTTTTGCCGGCTGGGTAGAAGAGCGTGAAGTCAACAGATTTTATTTATTAAATATTTTGAAAATCACGAGCCTAATACTATAAATCCCATTTCTTAGAGTCGACCTGTGTTCGAATTAAGAGCAAGTTATCATTGTGGAGGTGAGCATTTCTCGATGTTCTAAAATAACTCCTTCACAGTGATTATTTGCTCATTCTTCGACCAACGATCCCCTGTTTACCAAAGTACTATACATACATACATACATGAAGGTCAGGAAACCCATTCAATTCTAGCTACGACGTAAATACAAAGAGCAAGCACGATTATAACAACCGGACACCAGCTGTGGCATGGGGGACTGTTTATTCAGTAGTTTTCGGCTTTCAAGCTAAAAACTATACTCAAAAAAAACCCTCTATGGCTGACGTCCGGCAGTTTTATCCAGGTATAAAAAGCAGAAAGAACTAAGCATCCATTTGGCGTAAAATACAAATTATCTTCCTACCCAATTGGCAAAAACTTGTTCAAAGTCCGCAGTAAAAACGTATAAACCGTTGTTCCAGCGTCCTTGCTGCGGACTTTAAGTAAGTTTTTGTCCACTGGGTAAAGTATGCCGAATTCGTTTAGAAGCTAATATAGATTAATCTCGCTTGTTACCTGATTCCAATTAATCCTCTCCAAGCACCCAGCCTGAATATAACTGCTGGACATCACCTGCTATTAAGCTGAACAGTATACTCAAAAACACTCCTCCACAGGTGATGTGCGGCAGTTATATATTCAGTCTTAAGCACGGATCGAAGCTACACTCAAAAATCACTCCTCCAAAATTTATATTATGGGTCGTGCTACAAATAAGAGCAAACAACTACTGTGGGCGAGTGCCACTCCTCCCAAGTGATCATTTATTCTTATTTCAAACCATTTAGGGGCCATCTCAAGCCTCAAAAGAACTGTCAGACATCACTTGTGGAGGAGTGTTTTTTGAGTACAGTATCCAGATCCAAAGCCAAAAACTATGCTCAAAAACACTCCTGCACAGGTGATGTCTGACTATTATTTTGAGGCTTGCCATTATCGCGCTAATACTTGCAGAGAACAGTCAACTATCTTCCTTCCCAGTGAGCGCATGACGTCGTCAGCGTCTTATTAACATTGACATTGTGCAAACGGGGTAAGAATGTAATCAAAATAATATTCTTCTTCCAGAGTTGGAAATAAAAACAAATAAACACTGTGGAGGACGGATTTTTGAGCATAGCAGCAGACTTTGTAGTCAGAGAAGTAATACTTAAAAATCACTTCTCCACCGTGTTTATTTGCAGATAAATATGGTCCAGACTCTAAATAAGAGCAAATGATCACTGTGAGGGAGATGTTTTAGTAAAGTTTCAAGCTACAAGCTCTGAAGCTATATACTAAAAAATCCACATTGAATATTTGTTCGTAAACAATGAGGTTCCAAAAATAGTTTGTGATACTCTTACTCTACAATCAATTTGTTTTTTTCTAATTCGTTGAAAGTTTTTGTTTTAACAAAAAACACTTCCAAGAGTTAAAAATAACTGACGATCATCACCATGGACGAATTTTTCAGGATATTTTTTAGATCAAAAATATCCTAAAAAATCTCTCCTCTACAGTGATGATCAATGATCAGTAGTTATTCTAACCCCTGCACTTCTTCGCAGATACTTATTATATACAAATTACTTTCATCCGTAGTTCTGATTGACCATTACATTACATTTTAAAATCCAACTACAGTGTGACGTATTTGATTGTCTCATGGTGCGATTTCATTGTCTCCAGTCAGTGTGAATTCATTGTTCTATTGCAGGGGTTAAAATAACTTCTGCTCATCACTGTGAGGGAGAGATTTTTCTGAATATTTTTCCAACAATACGTCTGAAAATATTCAGAAAAATCTCTCCTCCATAGTGATGACTGGCAGTTATATTAAACCTTGCCATTGACACCACTGTGACACCATATACCTCTGATATGATACCATTCTTACCAATGCAATATCATTGTCACTAGTGTATTATTTGCAGTAATTTGAAACAGTTACTGAAATCTATTATATACCTTATTCCTTTTAATTTTCCCGCATTAGGCGAAAAACAGGCCAAAATGGGCAAAAAATAAACCGAAACTCAGCATGAAAGTCAGGTGCGCAAAAACTAGAGGCGCAAAATTTAATGGCGCAAAAATAAGAGGTGCCCGAATGATAAAAGGAATAAGGTATACAGAGTTTAAAGTAATAGTATCTGTGGAGAAGGGTGTTCGGCTAAAATTTGAATGAATTAGCTTTGTTCAATGACACACCCTTCATCACAAGTACTGAATATACAACTTCAACCCATGATATTAAAGTGACTATTTCATCATTTCATCCACCTCGCAGATTTATTGTTTCGCCAGCAAACTAACTGGTATGCTCTTTTCGTTACAAGCCAATTCTCATTTATGACACCTCAATTCATTTCAGTGTGGCCGATTTAACGTAACTGGCCGTGGAGTTACGCAGACTTCACATTCCATTACAAGTAAATTCTTAAAAGTACATTTCGGGCAAGTCCAGTGTTCAGTGAGCTGGTCTGCAACATTGGGTGAATTTGGGATAGGTTGTATTGCATTTGTGGTAGATGATCTTTGAGGTCGGGGTGGAAGTGGAGGTGGAGTGTTATTCTTTGGTGGAAGGACTGGAGCCGGCGGTTGAAAATTATTAATACTGTCATATCTAGGAACTGGATCGGTAACACTGCTATATGGAGGTGGTTGTACCGTGACTGGTGGTAAATGAGTTCTAATACGTACAGATTCATTGAGATTGACATATGGACGAACAAGTGGGTCTTCATAATTTTTAAGAATTCTTGATAGGTCAGCTGGTTCTATTGGATTACATCTTGCTGCACTGCTTGTTGCTCCATATGGACCCAAAGGTATACCAAGTTTATCTAGCTCTGCTACCATCTCATGGATCTCCGTCTTTAGATATTCATTTTCAGTTTTTATACGCTGACAGTCATCTTTTGAAGTAGTTTTTACATTTAATAAAGCATTCAACTCTATTTCCCCTTTGCCAATATCCTGTTCTAACTGTTCGGCATATTGCGTTGCTTTAACAATAGCATTTTGTAATTTAACAAAGCTTGCAGTTTGTTTTGTTATTAATTCATTTATGTGACTTGCACAGGTGTCAACAGACATTGAATGTGTCATTTGAGTTCTTTGAGGTGACTGATAATTACTAGGATATCTCGCTCCTATCGTCCCTATATTTGGTGGCAACGTTGGTATATTTATCATACTCATTGAGTGTGTCATTGATGGTGGTTGAACACGTGGGGTATAAGCAGGATAACCTTGATTGCCATAATTGGCTGGTTGAATACCCCACGCAACAGCATCACCACTTCTAACTCTTCGATGTCCTGGAAAATATGTTTGATTTGTATCAGAGTGAGGTCGAACCCATGGAGTGTTATTACTTTCATCAAGAGATGTTCTTTGTCGAACATGTTGTGGAAACCGTGTTTCATTCATTGCTAATTGTTCTCTATTGTCCATTCGAACATGTTGTGGAAGCCGTGTTTCATTCACCGCTAAATGTTCTCTACTTGGATTGCCTTTAGCATACACTTCACCTACACTCAATAAGCAGTCTGTTGCCATCATATCTGAATTAACAATTTGCTCTGTGTGATTAGTAGCATCCCCCATGGTCTCAACTAAGAGGAAAGTAAATATAAAAAAACAATTAACATAAAGTATAAGAGATCTGGACAAAAAGGAAGTTTTTGCATTGCAACAAGTTCTACTTTGAGCAGCAAACGCCTCATTTTCATGTATTTGTGAATAGTCTATACTTATAGATGCATTTGAAAGATTTGGCAGTACTTTAATGGCAGAAACTTTTGTGGTATTTTTGGCCAAAAATCCGCAAATGTTTCTTCCTAAAAACACGGTGAAATTGGCCAAGCACATTAAGTTTATTCCCACGAAATGTCCAAATTATTACAAACCGCAAAAGTTTACTTCAAAAAACAAACATAATAAAACGTAAAAATTAATTGTAAACAAGAGCCCTAATGGCCTGGAGATTTACACACTTTGAAGCTATAATACTTCCTTGAAAATAATGAAACTAATCTGCTTAGAGTATATTTCCCTTTATTTGATAAATAATTCGCAATTCCCATATCTAACGCCCTCGTCTTTAAAAAAGCATCCGTGATAAGCAACCCATGAAGCGCCTTATCTGTTTTTTATTACTATTTCTTTATTTTACATGGATAAACAAATCATTTTACAAGTTAGACATAAAGGTATGGCATCTTACCTCGTTTAACCATATATCTAACAGGCCTTTGAGGGGCTCTTAAAGCCCCACTCCACTCTATAATTTCTGAACAGTTTATGGTTGAGCTTTCAAACTTTGCACACATATAGTCCATTATAAATTGTACATTTTAGCATTAATTTTTGTTGATGATGTCATTAAACTCATTAAATGTTTTTAGGCTATAGTTTCTAGTTTTTGTTAGGAGGATTATTTTTTGTCCAAACTTTCTACATAAAATAAATAACTGTTTAATGCAACAAAAAAATTGCTAGCGGCAGTAAATTCTGCTACTGACATCACAAAAAATCATTTTTAACAATGGTAACAACGTAAAATTACAAACTTTTCTTGTCAGAATTTTAATGCTAGATAAATTTTAGGAAAAGTCACAAAATTTTAGATCAAAAAGATAATTATTAAAGGAGGTATAAAAAAATTGCTTATCTTGGTTATAAATTATGAGAAAAATCGTGAATTTTGACAAGCAAAATGCGCCACAAGTATATCTTAAATGCGGAAAATGACTACGGGACGTCCAAAAGTCTCAATGGATTATTAAGCAAACTTAAGAATTAGAGGACTTTTTACAAACTCGACTTGCTGTTCCTCTTAGGACAAAGTCAAATTTTCATGCCGTTCGTCTTAGAAATTTTAGGTCTTTAGTCTAAGTCAAAATTTAAAAATATTTCACTTTGTCTCACTTTTAAGTGCCTAATAAGCGTCCCTGCTTATTAATTTTGGGGAAAAATCCCCACTCTTATTCCGCACCCCCTACTTATTAAAATTTGAGAAATAAGTGAAGTCAAGTCAAGTCGAATTCTCACTAATTAAAATACTTTAGGTTTAAATCCAGCTTTTATCTGTCCAAACTTCCTTGATCTGTCATGCAAGGGAAATTTATGGCTTGAAATTTACAACCTATATATATTATATTATTACACCAATCATTCTATAGTTAGGCCATGCATAATTAATTTTTTGTTCATAGTCACAGGTGAACAATTTTACTACAAGCGGTAATTATTTGATTATTTGCAGAAGTCTAATTTTTTGTATAAATAGTTATTAAAATAAATATGACGCCATAACCCGAGTTTCCTAACTCAAGATTTCCAAACAAAACGGGACATCTATGAGACAAACTATTGATTTTCAAATCACTTTAACAAACAAAACGGGACATTTATAAGACGCACTATTGATTTTCAAGTCACCTTAACGAACAAAACAGGACATTTATAAGACAAAATATTGTTTTCAAGTCAATTTAACGAACAAAACAAACAAACGGCAAACTACTGTATCAATTTTCAAGTACAGTATTACTAAAATGACTTTCGCAGGCACAAACTTTCGCGAGGAAAAAATTCACGAAATTTTTGGATTTTAATTTTGCGAATGAAGAAAAATAATGCATTTCGCGAGGCATAACCTTTCGCGAATGAAGGAATATAAAAAAATTTGTGGGAATAAACTTTTGCGAGTGGGAAAAGATAACATATATTATATATTTTTTTATGATTATTTATTGGTACAAAGAGGGCTAGAAATTACTTGTAGCATAGTTGTTAAGCTACGGCTACTGTTAAAAACCCCATGCTGATTGATCATTATGCAGAGCTTTTAAATGAGCGATGCGCAGAACCTAAAGAAGAAATAGATTTAGACTCGTTTCTTGTTGCCATTCTAAGTCCTGTTTGTCAAGTCAAAATGTCTCTAAAAATACAAACAAAAGTTCCATAATCTTTAGAGAAGAGAAGAGTACTTAAAAATGAATTAATGTCTCAAAAGTTAAAAATCAGACAGGTTCCGTTGCAAGTTATCAGGCTCAAAGTTGATGTTTTACATAGAAAAAAAATGCCTTAGTGCGCTTTTGTTTGTTTGTTTCAAAGATAATACGATCATTAAAAAACTTGAAAATTTAAGGCATAAACTTTCAGGAATGAAGGAATGTGAAATATTTAGCGAGCATAAACTTTCACGAATAAGACTTTTCAGAATTTCAAAAACCATAAACTTTCGCGAAAAGACGCAAAATTCACAAAACTCACGAAAGTTTGTGCCCGCGAAAGTTTGTGCTCTTAAAGTAGTCTGATGAAAGTTCATATTGGTAGTAACATATTCTGAAAATTTGACCCCATAAGAATGACTATTAGTGGAGATATAATTGATTGAAGTTGTAGGAAATTACGTATTTTCTATGCTCGCTGTGTGGCAGCCATCTTGTTTGGCCAAACATTTTCTGTTTTTAGAGGAAAGAATTGCTTGTTTTGCCACTTCTTGACATTTTTA
>JAULBZ010004935.1:0-14043 GCA_032360805.1 Neoturris breviconis | reverse complement strand
CTAGAGATAAGCAGTTTTCTATTTTCCCATTATTTGACTGTTATTAAATATAGATACGAGGGAGTGCTCCTAGAACCTAGTGAAAACCTAAGGGGCCGTCTCAAAAATAAAATCTACAGAGAAGAGTGTACTGAGTCAATGATCTTGCAATGGATCAAAGAAACCAATAGATCTGTTCACAAATAGATGAAAACGAGGCATTGGCTGCTCAAAGTAGAACTTGATGCAATGCAATAACTTCCTTTTTTGTGCACTGTAGTGCATTGCAAATTCATTGACCTAATACACTTCTGCACAGATTCATTTTTGTTGAATTTTGTCAATTTTAGTTGATTTAACCCTAACAAAAAAGTTGGTTTTAGAGCGAAATTTTGAGATGGTCTCTTACAATCCTATTGATGAGAGATTTAATGGTTGTTGGTATTATTAAGTCTCAAATGGTTTGATTGAAGAAAGTTAATATTACGTCGCAGATATTGACTCTAAGTGAACGGTTATCTGTGTTAAAAAATAATATCACGTCATGGTTTGATTATATAAAGTAAATATTGCATCACAGACGTTAACTCTGAGTGAACGTTTATCGTCTCAGTAAAACATGTTTTAAAAAAATAATATTACGTCACAAGTAATTTGATTATAAAAAGTTAATATTACGTCACAAACGTTAACTCTGAGTGAACGGTTATCGTCTCAGTAAAATATGTGCTAAAAAATAATATTACGTCACAAGTGATTTGATTATAGAAAGTTAATATTACGTCACAAACGTTAACTCTGAGTGAACGGTTATCGTCTCAGTAAGTGATTATAAACATCCTTTCGTAAATACATTTGCATGATGACATAACTTTTCATGGCAGGATTATTCCCGAGATATATAATATAGTTTCCCAGGGTCTTCTACTTTTTACCTTCGAAATTTTATATCAACATGAGAAAAATGTTTGTTAATTATAAAAGTTGGAAAAGGTGGATATATCTTCACGTATGTGTGTAAGATATAAACACGAATCATAAACAAACGTATATAGGCTACATATATACATACAAAGAGTCAAGATTTGATTAAACATGGTCTGAGATAAATACATCAATCCTGAACAGTCCAGTGATGACATTTCTTTGTGTACTTGGTCTGGTATGTTTCTGAGACCTGATGCAGGGCTTTTAGTGTTGTACATGAGCAGGGGAGCTTTGCATTCATTTCCTAGAGGTGTGTAGTGACGATTTTTCCATAGAAATAGAAAATGATAATTGCAATAATGTCTGACAAAATTAATGCGAAGAAAAAATGTCTTAGGAGAAAAGGTATGCGGAGAGGTGGTACTGTTTATTGAATACTGAGCGGATGATAAATCGTAGAAGAATAGTTGCTCAGGAGCGCAATCTTCAAAATAACTGTTTCAGGGAGTGTTTTTGAGTGCGGTTTTCAGCTATCATAGCTGAAAACTACTCAAACATCACTCCTCCACAGGTGCTATTCGACCGTTATTTTGAGGTTGGTGAGCGTGGCAGAGGATATCAGCATCGCCAAGTTTCTGAAGGTGATTGTAGTTTGCCTTTAATATATAGTAGTAGTAACTAAGTCTCGTTTCTTACCACCATAGCTAAATCAGAGAAGTGCTAGAATTAAAGTTCGAGTGTGAGAATAGTTAGAGTTAGCGAGTTGCAGGTATGGGAGTTGGGAATATTCCGAGAGCCTATAATAAAAAGTCACCAGAAGTTATCAATCAAAAACGTTATTAATACGTTTAGTGTAACGACAATATTTAGCTATACCCAGTTCCGTAGCCTAATCCATAAACTAGTTATTTCCAAGAAGTTGTTATTTCAAAGGCTTTGGGCTGCGGCCACACCAAATTTTAAAGTTACTTGTCATCACTATGACAACTAGCGTTATTACAATGTGACCGCATAAATTTGGAAAATTAAATCTGTTGAATTAAAGCAAGTGTGCTTAACTTTCGTGCCTCAGAGCGTGATTATAACTTGCTTTAGCGTTCTTAGTATGAATAACCTATTGAAATTCTATAAGACCAAATGATTTTGCATCAAATGAGTTTGGTATACGTGGTAATGTTTTGAACATTCATTATTAGTAGCTGCCTTATTGTCATTGATCTTTCCGACATTCACTTTATTAAAGCACTCTGGAATCACCAAATAAGCACAGCGTTTTTGAGATAAAATTTGCTGTGACCGCATCCTTATAGTTATAAGTGCGACTTTAAATTAAAGTGCTAAACTTTAAATTAAACTATGACAGCACAAACAAGCCGCCGTACATTTTAAACCTCAAAAAATATATATACAATTTTTTTTGCCAAAATTTAAAAATACATGTCAAATTGATAAGTCTAAAATACGGGCCGTCGGTGCCTTTGAAGTTTGCTTCCTTAAGACAAAAGAAAATCACAACAAACGGCCCATGTTTCCAGAATATCTCTTTCTTGTGACTATGGTGACACTAAACTTACCCACAAAAATGCAAAGTCGAAATGAGCGATTCTTTTGACCAGACAAGATGGCTGCCACACATTGAGGATAGAAAATGCAACCACTTATACCACTTATATACCTCCGCCACCAGTATTCATCCTTATGGAGAAACTTTCAGGATATGTTACTAGCAAGATAAACTTTCGTATGGCCTTTAGTAGGCCGATATTTCCAAAAGATTCTAAACGTGATTTTGTACTTTTAAGCATAGTCACAAGTACTAGCATAGTACTAAATAATTATAATAAATTATAAATAATTATATAATAACAATGGTACTATACTATCGCTAACTAGGGTTTGCGTTGCTGGCAATTGGTTAGGGACTAGTCGATTCGTTAATTTATTTGCATGCAATTTACCGTTCTAGATGATTGGCTGTTTATGATATTGTTTTTTTTCTAAAAGTTAATAAGCGAGTAGGGAGGAGGTGGAATAAGAGCGGGAGGGTTGGACATTTCTCCAAAATTAATAAGCCATCATTTGATACTGCAAGTACAGATACAATTAACCAATCTAAAATAATCATGCGAGTTTTCTGGCTTTTATTTCTTGACAAAAATTTTCAAAAAGACAATATAAATGCCAGTGCATATCCCAAGATTATTTTCTAAAATTTTCTCTTTGATTTTGTTGTCTGGTGGCTGTATTCAACTATATGCACTGGCAAGGGAGCAAAAAAAAAGAAAAAGGTTTTGAGGTACGGTGTTTGGAAAAATTTAAAGCTTCCTTTCACGTCTATGTTTGCTGAAGTGATAATAATTATGGATTTGCCAAAGAGAATACTTTAGATACAGACGCATCTGGTCTTAATTTCTCGTTATTCTCCATACATAAAAAAAATGATATTACGAATGGGTGGCGCCACTATACGAGATTATATGATATTTTCATTTTATTAGCAGTATTTATTGGAGGTGTTTATTTGAGGAGAGGGAGGGGGCATTTAATATAATTCTTTAGGAGGCTAATACAAGGGCACATCAATGTGCAGTGGGGTCGCTAAAACGCGGAAATACGTTATGCACAGAGTCCAGTTGATTGGAACATATCTGTAGGCAGAGAATATAAATAACAAAATGGTTTGGGATGGTGGCAAGTTGATGGAGGATTTTTCCCGTTTAAACCGACTTTCCTCCAACGCCAGTTGCTAAAAGTAAAGTGGCGCTTACCAAGGTTGTGTTGTTCATAATTTAATATAACCATATACAGATTTCTGGAGGAATGGCTGGGTGAGCCTCTGGTACCAGGTTTAATCTTTAATTTCTTTCGTTTGATATCTTGTTCGTTGAGTTGATGCTGTCTTGTATAGGTCTACAGCAAGATCAAACATGATTCCATCGAGATATCATAACTTATCGAGACAATTATTGAAAGAGTTCAGAGTCTGTCTTCTACAGGTTGTTCCATTGATTAGTGACTCGACATTTGAAGGGAAATGTACGAACATCTTTCTTGCAACTTTCTTTGTAAGTAGAAAACTGGTGTCCTCTTATCATATGACTTGTTTCATTCTCAGATCAAAACTTCATTCAAATCACGGATTATATTTTCATCATAAATTCCACTAGCAAGTTTGTAATGTCTCTTCGATATCTGCGGTATTGAAGGGCAGGAAGGTTTAAAGATTTAAGTCTTTATACGTTAAATTTGACAAGCCAGGAACAAGCTTCGATACTCTGCGCTGTACATTTTCTACATCATGGTTATCAGTTTTTGTGATGTGGATTCCAGATGACTGCTCCATACTGTGGTCTGACAATGGATACAAACAGCAATGTCCTTATCTAAATATACAAAGTTTCTACGTATAACATTCCCGCTAAGGAATCCGCTTTTTTGCTTTATTGTTGATATGCCCTTCAAATGACAAATGTTATTCTTAAATCCTCTACCTCCACTACTCTTTCAAGTCTTGTTTCTTCAAGGTTGTAAAAAACTGTCAACGTCCACATCCTTTAGCTTTGACATGATTCTCATGACTACGCATCTATCAGGATCAAATTTGAGTAATGAATATTTTGTCCAGTCATGCAGGAAGTCCTTTATCCATGATATTTCTGGTTCTTTTAATTCGTAATGACGAAGTGTTTCCATGAGACGATTGTGTGGCACTTTATTGAACGCTTTTTAAAAATCGCAATAAATTATATCAGTATTCTGCAGTATCAAATAAGGGGGTGGGGGTGGGAACGCTTAATAATTTCTGGAATATTTTCTCTACTCTACTCTTGCTACCATTGATTTTAAATATTTCAGTAATTGATGCAATTTTCCACAATGATAATATTTTACCAGTCCTTAGAGAAGTGTTAATCAAAGGTGCCTCTGGTCAAATCCATATAATCAGTGAAAAAGTTTAAAAAAAATTCTTAAGTAAACTACTTAACTTTTTGATATAACCTCTGAACAAACTTTTTATCGAATGTGGACAAAGTCTCATAAAAATCAGGATTTGTAAAAAAAAAATAAGTCCAAATAAGTTATGGTCAAAGTCTCATAGCAAAATTCAAAAAAATTATAAACCAACTATTTAACCATTGGGTATAACTTATTCTCTCATTAAGTGATTTATCGGTTTCAAATTTAAGGATAATTGTTTGTGATTCTTTAAAAAATTTATCTACTGATTTTACAGCAGTGTTTCTTAATCTGATTTTCTTCTTTAAAGCTTGTTCTGCCATATTTTCTATCCAATAACCTTTTACTGAATCTGATCAAAACCTCAACCTCGTTCCCAGAGGTTTTCGAAAAAACAAGAAACCCCGGGAAACGAGGTTGTTCAAAACCTCATAGAAATCAAATTTGCGAAAAAAAAAAGTTTTCCCTTTTGAAAAAACCTCTTTTTTACCGATATTCGGTCTCAAATTGACGAAATTGAAAAAGATTTGGCCAGCGGTCTCGTAATATTGCCTAATACCATAACCAGATTTTCGGACCGCACGCCTTTTCGGTCCATTGGACCAAAAACTCAATTTGGACCGAATTTCAAAATGCTACAACCGATCGCATAAATTATTTTACGAATCAACATGACTACATTTTTAGTCAGACGATTATCTCTCATTTTGTGTCGCAATACATAATTAACAGGGCAGGTGGTGCAATGATAAAATCATATACCAACACGATTTCCGAGCAAAAATAATGAGAAAAAATATATATATATATTTTTTACACCTGTCAAAACTATCGTTGCCAGGGGGGAATTATCCTTAGTTAACAAAATATTTTTTCCCCGAATGATCCTAGATAAATTGTAGGAAGTCACAAAATTTCTAGTCAATTCATTCAAAATTTATGAAATAATGTTTTGCGCGAGGGTTAGGGTTAAAACATGCCTTTCAATTAGCTCATTTATGCGCATTAGTTTTTTTAAAAAAAATCCGTCCTCTCCTGTCGCCTGGAAGTCGAAAATTTCCTTGGCGATCCGGCGGGCAAATTGGAAGTCGGGCTTAATCCTACTCGAAATGTCTACTACATAGGGACTCCTCGTGGTCGTTTTCCGCATTATTTTACTTGCTTGTTAAAATTCGTAATTTGTCTCGTAATTTCTAACCAAGATTGCAGACACAGAATGTGGGTTCTTATATTTTGAGTAGGTATTAAACCATCAGCAGTTTTACTCTTCTTTACTTCGCAAAGACTTTTCACGACCTTGGACAAAATTCGTGAAACTTTCTACACTAAACGTATTGACAACTCCCTGATGACAATAAATGAAAACAATAGTAAAATTAGATTAAAATCTGTCATGTTAAATAAATACATGGATATCGAAATATAATAAAAAAAACATCTGCCTACATACTCGGATGGTCATGGTCGCATTGACGACCAGTTGCTAAAACAACGTTTCTTCGACGTTGATCCGATATAATACGAAATAAGAGCAAATAATCACTGTTGAGTGACCAAATGCAACAAAGTTTCAGCAAAAATTGGCGGTCAGATTTATACCACAGTTCAAACGATGAAAATACCTTAAGGGAAGAAGCGAATGCGGAAGAAAAGAATGTAAGAAAAATATGCGGAATTAAAGAATGCGAATTTGCCCCGAATTCGCATTCTTTAGTTCCGCGTTTCTAAAGATTTTCAAATGATTCGCATTCTTAAATTCCACATTTTTCAAGCGCTTTACTTGATTTGTTTATTTACATAACGAAAAACAGTTTTCAAGTACCAAAAAAACTGTTTTAATTCCGCAAAACCAAGAAAAATTGCTCATTCGCATTCTTTAATTCCGCACTTTCTTTCCGAAAGGTAATTGGTATATTGTCTGATGAATTGCTCAAATTTCTATTCACAGACAGACATCGAGGAGGTATCAAATGAATATCAACTAATCGACGTTTTTTTTTTCTAATAACCGGCCACTCCAATTTCTTCAAAGTTAATAAGCACCCCCAAGTGCCCACTCAAAAAGTGAAATAATTTAATCGATGTTTTTTTCTAATAACCGGTCACTCCAATTTCTTTAAAGTTAATAAGCACCCCAAGTGCCCACTCAAAAAGTGAAATAATTTAATAAGCACCAAGAGCACTAATTAGAGGATTTGCGGTATAATATTCAGCTATGTACTTCTGAGATAACCCACACTTATATTGTGGTGAATGACTGGAGTTTCAAAAAACAAGTTAAATACTGCAAACAAAATATTTAATATCAGTTCTATCCAACATTACATGTACTATGAGAAACCTTTCTCCAGTATGAAATGAGTATGTACAGTACCAATGTTATTTTCAAGACATCTAAAAAAAATTGATAACCAATGCTATATCCTATCGAGAGCTTCCATTAGCACAACACTGTTTCCTCTGATAACCTAGAAAAATAACAATTGAAACATGTATTAATACTTTGGATATCATATGCATTATACATGTAGTACAGCAAAATGATTTGAAGCATGCAGTTGGACGACTTAGGATAATATATTGAAGAAACCAAATTACCTTTACGTTTGATATACAGTATACTCCCGTTAAGTGGAACGCTGGATAACAGGGACTTTTTTGCTTAGTGGGACGAGATTTGTGTTTCCCTTGAATTTCCTATTAATTACACAACCAATCGCTTAACTGGGACATTCACTATGGGACCAATTTCCTATGTCCCCTGAAAGTCCCACTTAACGGGAGTATACTGTATATCAAACGTAAAGGGCTAATATTGAAGTTAACTCTAACATTTGTGTACATCTCTTGAGAACAAATATTTCTGTGATACTAAGAATCAGTGGTCGAAATAAGGACAAATAATCATGGAAAAGTGATTTTTGAGCATAGCTTCAGGCTACACTGCCTGAACCTATACTAAAAAACCCCTCTTCCATAGTGATTATTTTTGGTTATTTTAACTGCTGAGAATACTATGCACGCCTGAAGATAAGTGTCAAAGATATCATGTAGGAGTGTTTATAATACTTGCCTTACATATCTTAACACAAAAAAAGTAAAAGTAAATTTATAACATAGGACAAAGATAATAACAAGGAAACTTACCACCATTCCTATATCATTTTTTTGTTGCATGTTAACATCTTCAACTGCATCATCAATTACCAAGTTCATAAACGGATCAAATCCACGTAAAACACCAGTAACCGAACGGTTGCCATTCAATTTCACTAGAATGAATGATACACAAACAGGGGTCAAAATAAGAGTAAATAATCGCTGCGGAGGAGGGATTCTTGATAGCTTCAGGCTTTAGCTATGCTCAAAAATCGCTCCTCCACAGTGATTATTAGCTCTTCTTTCGACCACTGCACAAGGTTTACAGCATTTTCTAAGGGATCACCTCAAATTTAGAGAGAAGAGTCAACAATTAGTGTTTGAAATAATAATAACAATAACAATTTTTTTTTTGCGAAATTAAAAACCCGCAAAAAATTACGGTTATGCTTCGCTGCAAAATTTAAGTTAATAACTGGTGTTATTTTATATTTTGGACTAAGACTAGTGAAAAATTCCGACTTGATTTTACGGTTTATTCCCTCCTGGAAGATATTCCATATATATGGAAAGTTTATTCTTTTAGCTTTCAATTGACCTTTACTGTATATTGTTCAATTGACCTTTACTACTGTATATTGATAAGGGAAACATAGATATTTCTAATTTTAAAAGTCACACAGAAAGACTGTGTTCTATCTTTGAAGGAGAACTAACGACAGTATGGAAAGTCGATCTTAAATTGTTCATAATGATCTGAAATATCACTCTGTAAATCTTTTCTTTGCAATATTTCTTGGTTCGGTTGAAAATTGACATAGAAGATATCGCTCGCCCTCACCATTTGAGTAAACCTTTTATGAGTAATCCTGTTCGTTATCATTCTTTTTTCTGACGTCATTTCGCGAAGCAAAATATATAAACATAAGTATGGGTATAATAATTGATGCTTAGTTTCTGCTTGATTAAATGTAAACCAGGACTTATTCTATTATTCTATTATATCTACTTATTACTCTAAATTACTCGTGTGTAGAATTAGAATTTATAATTTCCGACATGACTTGAGTATGTTTAAAAGTTTTTTATAAGAGAAAAACTGAAAACATGAACAGTGTATAAATAAAAGAAAGAATGATTTAGTTATTAGACATAATGATTGAATTCTTTGTAGATTCTGTTTTTTCTTCGATGCAAGATGTATGCCGTCTCGAGGGCACTTTTGTTATGCCACAACGTTTGCTGTTTTAAATACAGATAATATTTTTAAGCTTGGAGCCTCTGGTTCGTTAGGGTATCCTGGTTCGTTAGTATATCCTGGTGTTGACGGTTCACATGTATCGTTAGAACATAGTCACAAGAAAACTGTGATTAGAATCACTTGAACAATAAAAGTCATCAACAATAATTCACTTTGATAGACTCTTATCAGACACGATTGAATTATGAACAGTTCGCAAAATGACGTCACGAGAATATATTATAGACATTTGTCCTTAAGAAACCGTGGTGCGTAATAGCAAAAAACGTGGACAAGAACAGGACAATTAAAACCCTCTTTTAAGGCTATATTATTAAAAATATGTAAAAAATATGTATGTTTGACTACAATTGAATGTTTTATCTATGAAAAAGTGTATGTAATTTCTTGTCGTTAGTTCTCCTCTAAAACAATTTATTTTGTGTATTATCCTTAGATTTTTAATATAAATTGTGAGTAATTAATAATCTTATACAAATTTATACTAATGATAGTAATTAAATATTTTATGACCCTTAAGTGAATACACATTTATTTCACAGTTGAAGAAGGAAGCTTCCCAAAATCAAATGCAGACTTCAATTCTTAAAATTTTAAAAATGTTCACTTATCATTTAAAAAAAATTGAAGAAGTTTCTAACATACAAAATGTCTGCCAAAAAAGGTTAATTGTCGAAGTACTATATAAAATTAAATCTCATATTGCGTAGAATGTCATAACCAAATTTCAGTACGGTACCACGCCATATGACTGAAAATAAAATTGGCGAGCCTTTCTAGAATATCTTCACGAATGCTGGTACCGAATTTCGAAATGCTAGCGCTTCGGAAACATGGTTTATTAAGAAAAGCGGGACGACACCGCCGCCGCATAGTGATAGCAATAGTCGATCCAAAACTTTGTTTGGTCAATTAACTTGCAATGGATTGGTTTTTTCGGTACAAAGAAACCAATCCATTACAAAATCATTGACTCAGCACTCTCCTCGGTAGATTTCATTTTTTGAAATGGTCCCTAAAGTAACAGTTTTTGTCAACCTCATTCCCAGGGCTTCTTCTCTCTTGACGTTTAACGCTATAGGCATTAAACGTCACGAGAGAAGAAGCCCTGGGAACGAGGTTGATTTTTCGTCATAATTTAAAAACGATCCTTAGAGTTCGAGGTTATTGTTTAAAATAAAGGTTTTATCAATTCTTCGGGAATTCCTTTTGCAAATTTGATTTTCCTTTCTTCAACTTCACCATTTCTTCTAAATAATGTGCTGTTGTTTGAACCGTATTTATTCTAGGAAAAATGTATAGACTAAAAATCATCAACTATATGGATTTAACTAAAAAAACAAATTACCCTGGGCGTTTAAACAGAAGAGGCGTCTAATCGAGAGAGGCGTTAATGATCCTTTTGTACTGTATTTACTATTTCTGACTGTAAATACCTTAAAAGTTACACACTCTTTTGTCTAAACGAATTTGTAAAGAAGATAACTAGGTAGAATTAGCCTCAGTTCCAGTCCCAAACTGAAACAAGTACTTGCAGTAGTTTGGGACTGGCACGCAGGCTAGGTAGAATACGAAAGTAGTGTGCATTATCTACTTATCTACTTTTAAAAAGTTACCTTTTTCGATTTAACGCCCTGGAATTTTATTTAAATTCGGATACTTACCCCTGGACGCAAATAAAATATTTCAAATTTTATCTTGGGCGTATAAACAGGAGGGTATTAATCGGGAGCGGGCGTTAAGACTATGTAAAATATATTTCAAATGATCAAAATGCGTCTAAATTTGGTGGCAAGATGAAGAAATCACACTTACTAGTTATATAACGTGCAGTAGTAATGACAGCTTCAACGATATTTATATTTGGTAGATTTCTTCAAGTTTTTTCACTTCTTTTTCAACTTCTGCGTTCTTTTGTTTTAGTAAAGATATATTTGAATTCACTTTAGCCTGAATTGAAAACGAGATAAGAGTGAACTAATGAAAGAGAGTACGTGGTTCAATAATCTTGAGGTTTTTAATGTTGTTCTAGAGTCATTACTGCAGACTTTGAACAGGTTTTCAATGTTGTTCTAGAGTCATTACTGCGGACTTTGAGCAGATATTCACGCATTATGTGATTAGTTTCAATAAGGGTGCGCTATCAATTACAAAAGCGTTGATTCAGTGGATCAAGGTAAACAACGATATACAATGTAATAAATTCATGTAAAGAAACTGACCCTATACTTACGAATATTTGTCTGATGGAGCATAATTCCTGACAGGCATTGTGGTTAATGTCTCTGACATTAATACCTTATTCGTAAATGTTACGCATACTAATTTTCAAGCAATTGGACAACAAGGTTAGCTTTTGCACTAAAATATTAAGTGCAAAATGAGATGCACAAAAATTAATACTGCAAAATATAGTTTAAAATAATTACTCCTTCCCTTGCAATTGCTACTCTAAAAATTAGTATAATTATACGCATAATTCGCATAAATTAATATGGATAAAATGTGTGCATTATTGTGAATGCGCGAAAATTAAAACGGGCGAAAAAATGTTTCCTTGTTGCGCGAAAATTAATATGCGCGAAAATTAGTACAAACAAGAAATCATACCTTCTCATCATTGATCTTACACATATTTTGAGTAAGCTCACGATTACCTTGTTCTAAATCATGTGTTGTTGCTTGAAGGGTATTCAATTCAATCTAAAGAATTTCATAATAAACTATAAACAAAGCAAGCCTGAATATGATTGTCGAACTCCCCTGTGGAGAAGTGTTTTTTGAGAATAAAAAAAAGTGAGTTTTTGAGTAATAACACTCTTCTACAGGTGATGTCTGGCAGTCATATTCAGGCTTGCCTAGCCCTTCAATACAACCAAAAGCATGTTTTAGTTCATATTTATTTATACATCAGTGTTTGGATAACATTTGCGATGCAATGTAGCATATATGGTGGTTTTAAATCCGTATGTATTTGCGAATGAGGGTCTTGAAATTCATTTGTTTCCCAGCCTCAAAATAACTTTGAGTAATTTGCAGCTGTGAAGCTGAAATTTGCACTTAAAAAAAATCTTCCACATGTTATGACCACAAAGTTATTTTGAGACTGGGCTTTATTGCTTCAAAAGAATGGAATAAACTCCATAGATATTTTCACCTACTTGTCCCATTCGAAGCATTTCTTCCACTCGTCTTTGGTGAGGTTGAGGTTGATTTGATTTGGCATATACAGGACATTCTACACTAAATAATGTTCTTAGAACATTTATCATACCATACGTGTCTGATTTTGGCTATATAGAAATAGTAAAACATGAATAAACAATACGTTCCCAACACAATTTGGGATCCAATTCACAATACTGTAATTTATTCCCACAAGACATCCAGAAGAAATTTAAGTGTGAAAGTTTATTAATTCAGATATTTGTTATTCAGACCAAGAAGGGTTTTAGCTACGAAATGGAGCCACTTCCAAAGGTACGGTATTGAAAGTAGCCCACCAAATCATGTGAAAGTTAAACCTAATCACATAAATTTAATTTGCATTATACAGAGTTTGAGATATGTCTTTATTACATTTGTAGAGTTTCATCTCAAATAGACAATTGGAAGATAATTTTTAAGGTAAAATTATGTCAGCTCACTGTGGAGAAGTGCATTGAAATTTAATATTATGGATAAACATCTACATTTTACATGACATTAGGTTCATAAAGTATCAATTTAAATAAACAATTGGAACACCTTTACCAAAGTATAATTATATCAAATCACAGTGGAAGAGAGCAGTCAAATTTCAAATCATAGACAGTGTTCAAATGCAATGTTCAATTATACATCATTATACATCATAGCATCATGTACATATCAAATACAAAAGAGAGAATAGACCTATAGTATTAATTGTGCTTTTGAAGACTTGACTTTAACAATACTAATGTTGTCTGAAAAAGCACATGATTGTTACATGTCAACTTATTATAGTTTTATTCAAAATGATATACAATATGCAAAATGGTCGCCAAAATGATCCAAGGTCAAAATCACATGGAAAAGTTAATTTTCAAATATTTCCTAAATCCAAATATGATTCTGATCAAATCCTTATAAACTGAATTCAAAAGATTTTTTAAGTCAACAAAACTCATGTGAAAGTCATTTTAGTGAATGTATATCAAATGTTCAAATATGTAATCTCCACTTTTGAAAAAATACTCAGTCCCGGGTTGACGAAATTGACAAAAGATTTGACCAGCAGCCTCGTAATATTGCCTAGAATGTCATAGCCAAATTTTGAGCTGCAAATGATAACAAACTTTACTTGCTTTGCTAAAAACTGTGACGAAATTAAACTAGACAGAAATAACTTACAGATCTCCATTCTGTTAAATATGGCAAATATACACGTCCAGCATGGTCTACATGCTTGCTTGGTTTTACGACCATGGAACTAGTAGGTCTAACAAATACCAATGGAGCAGAGAATGGATGTTCATTTAAAAACCAAATTTGTACTGGAATGTTGTATATAGAGCCTAAAATCACAAAGGTAAAGGTTTTCTGAAAATAAAAATTTATAATGTAGATAACACCGCATTTCAAGCCTGAAAATAACTAAGTGTGATTTTGAGTATGGTTTTCAACTTCGTATCCGAAAACTATAGTTGCATTTGGTATTACAGAGTAATCGAAGTGATCGAAATAGCAGCGACTAAGCCTACAACCATGCTCAAAACTCTCCTACACAGTGATTATTTGTTCTTATATCGACCAATGATGAAGCTTTAGCGATATTAGAAATGTTTACATGGTAAATT
>JAULBZ010004934.1:0-14045 GCA_032360805.1 Neoturris breviconis | reverse complement strand
TTTCAGCCAAGTTGGCTGAAAATATTCTGGAAAATCTCTCCTCCACAGTGATGACCGGCTGTTATTTCGAGCCCTGGACATGTTGTTCCAGCATCTTTACTGTGGAATTTGAGCAAGCTTTTGCCCACTGGGATACCATGAGATTATGAAGAGGGTGATTTGTTAGAACAAAATTCCAGCACACTTGTTGTGGATGCTACAAGTATATTTTTCTCAATCATGGTCAACTGAAAACAATTAACTAGTACTACATAACAAACAGAGAGATAAGTAGGAAAAAGGAATTTCAGCGTTCAGTAGATTTTTTGTTAAGATAATATTAGTAAAACGTTAAGTATAACAACAGAATTTACTATGCAGTCTTTCCATTCCATACTCCTTGCCAAGTAGAAATACAATTGTGTTGTGACGATATCTTCCACAAGGATGTACCTAGATAATTAATGTTCGAAATAAGAACAAATAATCACTGTGGAAGAGTCTTTGACGTTGTTCTAGCGTCTTTGCTGGAAACTTTGAACATGCTTTTGCTCACTGGGTTAGGTGCAAGAAACAAAATCCATCACAAGATCTTTGTAGTACTCGTAGTACTCGTTTCGGTAATTAACAGTGCTCAAAATACGAGCAAAGTGGAGGAGTTATTTTTTAAGCACAGTTTCAGACTTTGTAGCTTGAAACTACTACTACTCCACAGTGATTATTTGCTTTTATTTCTGAATCAACATTTAACTAAAGGCCCCCTTCCATTGCAGTGATCAATGACCAGATCTGTGCATGTGCTGCTTCTAAGTTATATATATTAAATTTGGTCCCTGCGGCTGAGAGTTTCGAAAGTTCAGAGATAAATTTCATTGCATACATCCATGATTATCTCAAAACAAAAAAAACAAATAGACTTCCAGAAGAGTTACTTCACAAACGAGAACCCCGTCAATTTCAAAATTAAACATTTTATTATGCCTTACAGGGATAGATGAAGGTTTATTGATAACAACCATTTCATCATCTTTCTGGAGAAATTCAATTTCTGTATGGACAACAGGTGGTTCATGCCTAAAAGGGCAACAAATAATATTAGCGATATAATCCAATATCCATGAAGATATATGTTTCTCTGTGCATACATGAACACCATTCCCTCCCCCCTCCCCACACAGATAGCCCAATCATTTGACTTTATTTTTCTTCTATTTCGTGTTCAAAATAAAAGCAGATAATCACTGCAGAGGAGGAAGTTTGCGCATATTTTAGACTTTTGTATCCTGAAGCTATGGTCAAATATCACTCATCCACAGTGATTATTTGCTCTTATTTTGACGATTACTATTGTTTTAGAGACCCAAAAAGTCTTACTACGGATACAGAAAAACCCAGGGATTAATTATACACGGAGAGACACAATACAAGAGTTAAAATACTACTAATCATCACTGCGAAGGAGGAGAGATGTTTCAGAATATTTTTAGCTAAATTGACTGAGAATATCTCAAAAAACCTCTCCACCACAGTGATTACCATCAGTTATTTTAACTTCTGGCAATGTCAATGAACTTGCTGCTAATTGGTTACTTTTGTACGAATCAAATACAAGAACTTCTTTTTCCCACCATTTATTTTGTCAAAATACTATCAGTACTATTTGATGAACACATCCCTAGACAAATGTTCCCAGAGAAGAGGTTTAAGCAATGATCCTGCTTTTTAAAACTTAGGACCGGAAAAATTGTATGCCTTTTCATATCTTATTTGTATTTATTTTCAGTCAGTGCTCAAAATAAGAGCAAATAATCACTGTGGAGAAGTGATTTTTGAGCACACAAAACCTGAAGGTATGTTCAAAAATCAGTTCTCCAACACAGTGATTATTTTGTTCTTATAACAAACATTGCAAGGAATTTTAAAAGTTTTGGAACAGTTAGATGAAGACTCTGTTATAAAAGTAAACATAGTAATACCCATATTATTGACAAACAGTATACTAAGCTCTATTTATTCTTTCTTTCTCTTACTCTCTCCTTATTTGTAGTAATGTTGATAACAACAGATTATGACGTAAAGATAGAAAATGAATGAAGGAAGCAAAGAGACAGGAATCCTTGGCTAAGTAATACCCAAAACATTATCGACAAACAAAAGATTTAATAAATATCTTTATTATACGCCATTATTGATATCTCCCAAAATTTTGAATTGCGGCAGACTGGATGCCAAATAGGTTTATATTATCTGACCATGTTGTAATAGTAAGAACAGTTAAGAATGTGACAAGGCTAAATCCATTAATGTTTTCTACGAGACCATTTTACCCTTTTTATTGTTTTTAAGTGGACAAATTGTTAAGTTCAGAAGCAGATATATCATAGGTTTCAGTGAAATTTAATGGACCCAGATACTAATACAGTTAGTTGAAAATGCTGCAATTGATTCTTTCAAGACCTAATAAAAACATAGATTTACTACTGCAGTGAAATTGAGAGAGAGAGAGAGGAATTACATTAAACACCAGTGGATAAAATAATAGTAAATGATCACAATGGAGGAGTGATATTTGAGCATAGCTTCAGGCTACAATGCCTAAAGCTATGCTCAACAATATCTCCTCAAAGGTAATTATTTGATCTTATTTCGACAACTGCACTCCATACCTATGAACCATTGTTTTTAAGATCTCATTACTTTTTAAAATTTTATCTGGTAATACGATCTGATCATTCACTATAGTAAAGAAAAAATGATGCAAGAGTGAAAACACTAAATATAAGCAATTAAATTAAAAGATGAACTCTTAAAATAACTGCTGGAAACCACCTGCGGATGAGCGTTTTTTTTTACTCAAACATTACTTTCAGGCTCAAAAATTTAGCGAAGTAGGTATAATTTAAAAGGTCTTCATACACAAGTGATTGCAATAAGAGTGATAGTCACTGTACAGGAGAGTTTTTTTTAGTATAGCTTCAGGCATTGTATCAATTATTTACTCTTATATTACTTCTTTTAATTTTCACGCTACTTTAGGGAGCACTCTCCCGCTTGGTCCAACATTTGTTTACATTTGATTTTTGAAAAGCAAAGCCGATATAAAACTCGCATATTTTATCTGATATACTAAACGACTAAACAAATCAAAACGTGCAGTCATAAAATGCAAATGAACGACAAAGAAAGAATATCGTAAAAATGAGTATTTATTTGCAAAACACTATTTGTACATTCAATGTAATCAGAGCATAAATATATTTCAATACCGAATGTAATAATAATAATAACAAACACGTGAATTTTTCTTGTACTTGTAATACGAATAAAGCGTTTTATAATATGAATAAAGCGACCCATTTGGTCTGTAATTATTTGAAAATTTTGTTTCTTTATCAGTGTTTAAAAAATGGTGGTCATTCGCTGAACGACTGCAGAATGTGCTGGAAGTTTTGTGGGAATTTCCTGCGCCTAAATATAAAGAAAATTTTATTTAAAATATCGAAATAGATGAAGTTAGTGTTAATAAACACATCGGTGATGTTTTTAAAGGATGAAGTGTTTGCTGACACAAAAAATTGAGAAGAAACATACGAGATACCAAATTCTGGGTGCGGTTTTTCTTTCCTTTTCAGTTATTTCTCATGAAGAAAGTTTTAATGTAACCATTGCTAAAGTAACTCCAGTGTATATTAGATATTTTGCAACAAAAATTGGAAGCAGGTGTAACTGCTTATGTGGATTTGAAAGCATTTCCAAGTGGAAACATTTCCCTTCTTGTTTCTATGACAACAAACTGAATAAAATGGGTGACATTTAAATCGACCACCGGGAGAGTGTTCCTTTAACATTTGTGCATTTAAAAAAATAGGTAAAAAGCAGGCGAAAAACAGGCGAATAACGGTGAAAAAATGGCCATGAGAGTAAGGTGCGCAAAAATATGATGGAAAAATAGAAAGAATTAATCCAATAAAAGTGTATACCTCTTATTTTTCCTGATGCAATTGCCTTTTCCTAAAATCAAGTTTTTAATATTAATAAATAAACACTGCGGAAGAGAGAACAAAAAAGACTAAGCCTCAATATAACGGTCGGGCATCACCTATGAAGAAGATTTTTTGAGCTGTACTCTACAGCCGTTATATTGAGACTTGAAAGCCTGAAGCTATGCTTAAAAGCACTCCTCCACATTGCTTATATGCCATTATTTCAAACACTACATTATAAGTACGAAAATGGGTTGAGCTTTAATCTCTCCTGCAAATTAGTTAAATGGGACTAACGTTCCCATAATTAACATGATTGAACTTGCTTGCTTCGCAAAAAGATATTTTAGATTTTTAGGGAAATGATATACAAAATGTTCCTCCCTATCTAATTTCTGAAAACCTATTTTATATAATGCTCTATCAAAGTGTCCTTCACCCCTTGGTCTTGTCAAACAAACCCTTCTCCCAGGAAAATGAACTTCCCTTCTGGCAAATAAAAATCATTCTCCCCCCCCCCCTCAAAAGTGTCCACCAATCCCTATTGTTATATACCGAAAAATACAGGTCTTACAACAAGAGTTAAAAAGTGATATTCAACTTATCTAAGTAAATTAAATTTAAATGGCACATGCAAGAGAAAATATTTATTAATGTATTAATCAACTGATATTAACAATTTATGCTGCTCTATATCACCATCCCCCAAGGAAATGTATCCATCCAAAAAATAAGGAGAAAAAAAGGAGAAAATTTTTCTATCCCACCAAGCAGGCAAATTTCAGAAATCTGAGTCTCCCGCAGCAGACTGGGGGGAGGACACTGTGATATTATCGTTAATTGATTCTATGAAGATCAAGTGAAAATTGAGATCAGTTAATTTAAACTCTGAAAAATTACCGATATTTTTACAACTTTGGATTTTCCCATCGACAATTATTAGGAAATTAAAAGGTAGTTTCAAAGTTATGAACAGAATTTAGAATTGGAAACACAATTCAATTAACATATAATAAATTTCTCCACGAATACTAGTTGACTTTGTTTTAACAGCTGAATGAAGTGTACGAAATAAGAACAAATGATCACTGTGGAGGTGGGTTTTTTGAGCACTGCTTCAGGCTTTCTAGCCTCAAAATTACTCCTCACCCCTCCATGGTGATTATTTTCTCTTGTTTCAACAGCTGAATGTAGAAGAAGAAATAAATGTAAAACAGTCTGCAAGGATATTGAATTAACATTAGTACTCAAAAAAAGAGTAAATAATTACTCTGAAAGAGGAAGTTTTGAGTGTAGCTTTAAGCTATGTTTACACGCTATGATTATGGGCTGATTTTTGCTACCATCTTGAAAAATCGACTACAAATCGTGTAAACGTAGTTTTAGGCTTTTGGAAAGATTTGTTCAAAGACTACAGTAAAGATGCTGGAACAACAATGAAGATGATTCTCTTGCATTTACTACAGAACAAGTTTTTGCCCATTGGGTATAATTATAATTATAATTTGCAATTATTATTTCTTAAAGGAACACTCTCCCGATGATTTAGATGCCACCTATTTTAGAAGTTTGTTTACATAGTTCGAGAAAAGCATCAAGTATAGAAATGATCACAAAACTGCATACCTTTAGTAATTTATTTATATTTTTGTTTTGTTTTGCTTAATAGTCATTCTTTTAATTTTTATGCCCCTTTAATTTTCGTGGTGAAAAACAGGCAAAAACAGGTGAAAAAGGGCCACAAACAAGCACAAGATTCAGGTGCATAAAAACTAATGAGAGGTGCAAGCAATTGAAGGAATAAGAATAAAATTTTGACATGTCGTATGACAATTAATTAATGATTTTGACACGTTAGACAAATGATTAATGGAAATTGGTATGTAAACAAATTTGATGGTACTGCTATCGAAAACAAAATCAAAGGTACGGGAAGTAACCCACCAAACTGAGTAAAAGTAAAATCAAGCACATACGATTTGCATACGATTACAATGATTTGTATGTATGTATGTATAATAGAAACCATGCATCTATTTTATTTTTACTTATAAAAGGTGGTTGTCATTATCTTTTAAATATAAATATAGAATAATGGAATTAATGGAATAGAAGATTACAATTCCTTTAAAACAATCCTTTCTATATCAAGATAGTGAAGTTCTTTTCAGAAAGAGATTAATTAAATATAAACAGAATGCTAGAATGCCATAACCAAATTTAACCACGCCCTTGGGACCGAGTGGACGAAATCAATTTATTTTCACATGTCCTTCCATATTAATTGCCTCACATGCTGGTACCAAATTTCAAATAAACAAAAGTTTATTCTCACAAAACATTTATAAATGACTCAAGCATGTAAGTTAATTCTAGAAATTTCACAGTGTATTTCACAAACTGCAAAAGTTTCAAGATGCAAGTTTCTTCCCTTTAGAAGTATAACATGAACTCTGTTATGGTAGAGCCTTTAGCTTTCAAATGTTAATACAATTTCAGTTATTAATCTAACAAATCACAAATCAACAAAGCAAAATCCTTTCTCGTTTGAAAATAACCAGATTTAACTAATTCATTATAAAAGGGAAAGGCATAGAAGTGTCTCTTGTAATGGAGATTATCCACATCAACCGTTAGATTCAACACTTCTTCCAAAATTCTTCTTGTAATGTTTACCACATCTTTTATATCTTTTTCATTTGTTATATCACATGATCCACTATGGTTGAGATGATCGTTATTCCATAGTTTCGAATCACCATCGCATAAAAAGAACAAAGCATTTTTGAGTTCATAAGAGCTTGGTGCATGGGCTGTGGGTTTTAAATCAATTTCTAATTGTTCACCAACTTCGTCTGGTTCATATATAGAATGTTTTAATCCATCGATGATAATTTTACATAACATATAAGCGTGTTTAGGAATGGTTGGCATTTTTTGCATTATATATCTCTCGATTATACTCCCAGATAAACGAAAGGTGTGGAAACGGGGGTTGTCACCAGTTGCCATATGACGAAATTTCTTTATGACAATGTAACATGAATCATCTGTTCTTTCTTTAGGAATAAGTTTGGTTGATGACGTAACTGTGTTTTTAGGCCATCTCTTAATTTCGATGCTTGGCATAACATCCACAGTTAATAGTAGACCTGTGAACTCAGGACCAACCCATTCTAAGATAAATGGAAAAACAAAAGTCCAATTATCAGTGTGTGAACGGAAGCTTCCAGCTCCCTCTGGTTTGGCAGCTAAAGTCGGTATTAGCCACGATAGAGATAAACCTTTCCAAACAGATGGAGTTGACAATGAATAAATGATCATATTCATTAATTGCGCATGAATCTTTTCAGCATCTAATGAATCATTTTCATCATCAAGATAATCATTCCACAAAGCTAACTCATATGATGAGGTTGGTTTTGCAAATACGCTGAGTCTATCCAATGGCTCCCTACTGTTTGTAATAACACAACTATCCAACATTTTCAGATTTAAGTTATAATCAAATTCATCTGGTAAACCAACCTTAGTACCTTCAGAAAGACTACCAGATAATATTGGCTCGCAAGTAAATCTTTCATCTAAGGCACTTATCGCAGATGCTATTCGTGAAACTAGAATATCAACTTGATCCTTGATATCTTTTGCAACACCAGTTACTGGTAATGGACGTACATGTTCCGTGGTTAATAGTGATTTTACAAATTCAAATAGATTACCTCTAGCATCAATCAATTCTGTTTTAATTGGTTTGCAGTTTTCTTCTATTAAGAACTGCGATCGAGCATACACATGCGTGAAATATTTGAAACAAGGCCAGTTTTGTATGATAGTATCGTGCACCTCTACTTGATTGTCAACATAGAAACGATTGTTAGTTTTATCATTTGATTTTAATGAATTTACTATTTCCCAATTGACATTACCTTTATGATATTTATCACATTTTTCTCGACTTTCTTTTATCCCCAGCATAGCATAATCAAGTGGGGTTCTCCCCCACATATCTTTTAAGTGTTTATCCCCTCCTTCTTTAAGAAGAGCATTAACCATACCCAGTTTTCCCCACATTGTTGCAAAATGTAGAGGAGTCCTACCAAATATATCAACAGAGTTCAAATCTGCTTTATACTTTAAAGCACTCCATAATAAAGCCTTAATTTCAATCACTTGATCAATTAAGCATAACCAATGCATTGAAGTTAAACCAGCCAATGTTGGTTGGTTCCAATCACAACCTTGTGAACCTAAGAAGTCTAAAACATGCTCTAAACCATTATCGATAGTATTTGGAGTACCTAATTTTTGTAATATTGCCGTTTGTTTGATATATGTTGATAGAACTGTATCAAGTTCAATGTTCTGTTTGTTTACATCAATGTTACCTTCTTTAATGATAAATAACAATGCTGGCGAACAATACATATCAAAAGCATCTTTCGTAACATACGAAAATGTACTAATCATGTCTAAACAGTCAACAAACATCTGCTTTAATGTTGTCTTTTTTATAGATACATCAACTTTAAATTCTTCAAGAAGTGAAATTAACATTTTACTGATATCTGTCATAAAAAACTGATCTGTTAAAGCACGGACACAAAATGGAAATAAAGCACTTCTTTGCTCTTCATTACAACATTGAGTTAACATTAAATTGGTAGCAAAATTTTCCGGACTTCTTTTGTATATCGTTAGTTGAAGTTGTCTTTTTAAATCTTGAAACTTATTTTTATCCATATTTTTAAGTAATTTTGTCTAAAATATTAATCAAAAGTATTGTCAATGTTCAAAATAAGAGCCAATAATCACTGTGAAGGAGAAATTTTTGGGCATAGCTTCAGGCTACAAAGCCTGAATCCTATTAATACTGGCTTTATAGAGTTAATGTACTGGGGATGCGCTGATTGGGCTCACTCTCGATAAATCTTTATTAAAAGTAGCTATGATTTCATGATTTTTATGGCCCGTTCTGTCGAACAAAAATATTAATTTATTTCATAGTGCCGCTGGAAAAAGATAATGGCATCCTGTAGCCTCATCCACAGACCAAGTTCCATTCTTCCAGATCTCACTTGGTCTGTTCTCTTCTGCAGTTAATGAAATACATTGACGTCAGAATTCATTAACACAAAACGGGTTAATAGACGGTAATTTATGCAATAGAAAAATAATATTTCTTTTTCATGGTAGCTTTGGTAACATTATTAATTATAATGCCGCAATAAAGAATCAAATTAAGCATATTTTACATAAATCAATCAATAATGCATAAATTATCATACATTAATGCATTTTGTAATACATTTTTGTAATACACATTAACTGCAGAAGTAAACAGACTAAGAAAGAAAATCGATCTTTGTCTGTAGATCAGGCTAGGCATCCTGATGCTCTTCTAAATCAAACCTTTTTTCACAAGTCAAATTTTATTCACAAATGCCAATTTTTGACCCCTCCCATAAAGAAAAAAAAAAGAAAAAAGGTCAGTCAGTAAGGGTGGATGGCTTGATCGGATAACTTGCACCTCCAGTACAAATTGAATAAAGCTATGCTCAAAACTTACTCCTCCACAGTGACTATTTGCTATTATTTCGACCACTGATTACAAAAACAGATATTCTGGTAGATTTAAAGTAGTTAAAAATAAATAATCAATGTGGAGGAGTGGTTTTTGAGCATTGGTTCAAGCTAGAAATCATGAAGCAATGCTCAAAAATCCCTCCTCTGCTGTGATTATCTGTCCTTTATTTCGATTTTTTACACTGTAAAATCCTCAATAATAATTTCACGCCAATGAGCTTGTTGATTCTACTCTCATCTGCAAATAATTATAATAAAAGGATATTTGTTATGTCAGCAAAAATACGAGCAAAATAGTCAATACTGAGGGGTGCTTTTTGAACATGACTTTAAGCTACAAAGCCTGGAGCTATGCTTAAAATTAACCTCCTCCACCGCGATTAGTTTTACTCTTATTGTGACTACTGTACCTAATGTGATATTTTATTACAGTGTTAATGCAAATTTCCACTAGGCAAATTTGTTCGCACATATTATTTTAAATGAAGGCATTACATTGGTTGAAACTGACGTCAGTTTTCAACAAATGTAATTAATGGCTTCATTAAGAATTCACACGAATGAATATGCCTAGTGAATATTTAAAACATTCTAAGGATTTGCTGAGAGGACAGGTGTTTCATCAAAGAATAATACAATGATACTAAGAAATCATCTCCAAAATTAGTTTTAAAAAGTAGATATTTTAGTAACTTAAAAGAAGCCAAAATTAATAAATTTGAGAAGAATTCATCTACGATGAGGAGTGTTAAGTCAACAAGTTTGCAATTGATTGGTTTCTTCAGTATGAAGAAACCAATCAAACTCAAGATCGTTGATTCAGCACTCTTCCTTGCAAACGAATTTTGGAGATTGTCACTAATCAGCTGTAAAATCATTTCCTCAGTACTTCCCGTTACTGATCTTATTAAATCGGAACAAAATCTTTATTTTCAAATGTTTCCAGCTGTCGATAAAAGTAAATAAGCACTGTGGAGGACCTGGAAGCTACGTTTAAAATATCTTCTCCACAGTGATCATTTACTCTTATTTTAACCACTGTTTTTTTCTCCTATTTATTTATTCAAAACAAGATGGAACTACAAGCCTCAAGATAGCGGTCGGACATCACCTGTGGAGGAGTGTATAGTATAGTTTTCAGTTGCAAAGCTGAAAACTGTACTCAAAAACACTCCTTCACAGGTGATGTCTGACAGTTATCTTGAGGCTTGTAACTATATAGTAGATTTGTAGAAGGTCAAAATGAAGATACATTGCAACAGTAGGAAAATTTAATAGTTGCCTTTAGCTAACACAACAAGCCTAAAGTAATAGCAATAGACCATCCAAACTTTATTTGGCAGGTTAATAATGAATATCAGATTTAAAATCAGCACCATCAAATTCGTCTGACATATAAATATAAAATTTGCCAAATGTTTACAGGTCTCAATTTTTGGTTGGTTCTGTTCGGTTCTGGTAGGTTCACCTTTCAGTAACAGCAAAAGGGGAGTCCTCCTTTAACCTTTCAAAAATTATACAAATTTGTAATGGTAAAAAATTGTGACATGAAAATTCTATTAAGCCTCATTGACACCAGATGATTAATCGTATAAGATTAATCTGACACTTTTCTGTTACGATTAATGGTAGAACCCATACTATTTACACTATAAAGAAAACATTTTGAATATACTGGCTGGTTAAAATCCTACAATCAATCGTAAAAGTCGTATACGATTAATCTTAGGGAGCGAAAAATATTCGATTTTTTTCTTTATACTACACAATTAATCTTATATGACAAATTTTATACGATAAATCGTCTGGTGTCAATGGGGCTTTAGAGAGAACAAATCACTGTGAGGGGGTGATTTTTAAGCATATCAGGCTATAGCTTGATACTATCTGCTTAAAAATTCACTCCTCCACAGTGATTGAATTTCAAGATTATAACATACATAATATTCAACAGTTTCCATATGAAATTCTTTGCGAAAGAGATCAAGAACTTTCAAATTTAACCATCGTTTCTTTATGTGTGCAGTGAAAGTGAACGAGTATGGATAAACATGACGTAAACCTAAAACACATGATGTAAGAGTCAATGGTCAGTGTGGTTGAGTGACCTTTCAGCATTGCTTCAGGCTATTCCCAGCAATTCTAAAAAATCCATCTGCCATAGTAATTATTTCCTCTTATTTTGAACACTGATAGTGTGTACAACATTTTAAGGGAGTTGACTTACTACAGTAACACCATAAACCAATTACAGAAAATTATCACCTGTGGAGGAGTATTATTTTAAACATATCATAGACTGCAAGAATAATATTTGATACCGTTCTTAAAATAATACGAAGTTTCTTGAAACATTTCTTCATGGAAACCAGGCTTTCCTTTACATGGTCTAGGTTTCTTTAGATTAGGATCATTCAAGTTCTTGTCTGGAACCTTTTTGTAAATGAAATAAGATTGATATTATAAGATTCTACAGAAAAGTACCGTAGAGAAGGAAATCAATGACATAGGTTTAAGCTATTATGTGCTTCAAGCTTATTTGTATACCTTACTCATCTTAATTTTAGTGACCCTTTAATTTTTGTTGCGCGAAAATTAAATGGGTTATTTTTGCAAATGAAAGGCGATTCGGGCAAAAAACGGGTGAAAAACAGTTAAAAACGTGCCCGTGAGTCAGGAGTGCAGAAATTAAAGGTGTGAAAATATGAGGGGTGCAAACCATAGAAGGAATAAGGCAGTTATTTTAATTCAAGCTCTAAAAATAACTGAAATCACCTATGGATGAGCGTTTTTTGAGTCTAAAATAAACACTCCTCCACAGTTGATGTCCAACAGTTATTTTAAGGTTGATATCAAACACAAAGATTAAATTTATATTTTCAATCTATGAAAATGGGGTGATCAGGAATAACTGTTTTTTAGTAAAGTTGATTGGTTTCTCTAGATGAAGAGACCAATCCATTGAAATTATTTGTAACTGAAAGTAAATGTTGTTCAAATATCAACCCTTCAAACTATATACTCTTACTTCGAACAATGTAAAAACTTCTCAAAAATTTATTTTGTAAACAAAAATCAAAATTGAAAATGCTTCAAGAAGATCTGACACTTTTAGTTGAGATCTAGTGCAAAATGAGTTTTACCCTAAACGGTCTTGGATTTGGTTGGTTTCTTCGTACCGAAAGGCTGGCTTAAATCAATCTGGCCTAAATTAAACCTACAGCTCAGTTTGTAGTTTCCTTGAAATAATACAATGACTCAACAGTTCTCCGTAAATACTCCAGCCTTAAAGTAACTATCAAACATCACCTATGGAGCAGTATTTTTTTTTACTCAAAATAACACTCTTCCACAGGTGATGTCCGACAGTTATTTTGAGGCTTGAATACTAACAAATAATCCTTGTGGAGAAGTGATGTTAGAGTATAGCCGCAATCTGAGGTTATGCTCCAAAAGTATTCCTCCACAGTAATTTATTCACTCTTGTTACAGAACTGCTATACTTCAGGGGTTAAAATAACTGCCGATCATCACTGTGGAGGAGAGATTTGTCAGAATATTTTCGGTCAAATTGGCTGAGAATATTCCGAATAACGCAGTTATTTTAATCCCTGATACTTATACTATGTAAATATATCTAATTAAAATGACAGAAAATTTTAGATTTTACCTTCACATCTTTGTTTACCATTGAATCTTTTTCCATATCCATTTTCTCTTATAAGAGTAAAAATGTTTTTAATTATATGTAAATTATTCTAGAACGGTCAAAGGTGTCATTGTTGCGTTGGCAGTTAAGGTAATTTTTTGTAGTACATAGATTTGATTGGTTGAGTTTAGTTTCCAATCAACATACTTGAACGACAAATCAAGTTGAATATTGTTGTAAATCCTGGAGTTTAAATAACTTCCAGTCATCATTGTGGACTGGAGTAGTGATTTTTTTAGAATATTTTCAGCCCATTTAGCTAAAATTATTCTGAAAAATCTCTACAATGATGACCGGGAGTTATTTTAACCCCTGTTAGTAGATTTTTTTAAACATTCATGCTTAAAGTTATTGAAGTAACATTCATTTATTACATGATATCATATATGACCATTTTCAAGGATCAGAAATCCCGAATTAAAAACCCGAGTTATGGAGCCCGAGTTACGGATATGACGTCATAACCCAAATTAAATATAGTAATTTAAACATAAATATTTAACTCTGAAATTTTAATAGAAATAAAATTTCTGAGTTGTCTGAAAATTTCTTCGTTTCTTTTAAAAGTATTCATTTCAAATATTTAATAATTATGAAGCAAATGGGTTTTACGATTAAATTATAAAAATTATTTTAACCCCTACTTAAAGGCCAATCTCCATGCAGCGACTTTTCGAATGTTTCAAACGTTTTGAACGTTTCAAACTTCTCTTGATGAATAATTTTAGTAATAAAGCATTCTGATTGGTTTAGAATATAAACACGTTATAAATCGCTGGCGGTCGCTC
>JAULBZ010004933.1:0-14046 GCA_032360805.1 Neoturris breviconis | reverse complement strand
AGGTCTGGAGAGAGCCAAATGATCTTATGAATGAGTTATTCATAGAGATCATTAGGCTATCTCTAGCTAACGCCTCCGGAACGCCTAATTCGATGAATGATCAATGAGCGTTTCCCGCTCGAACGCCTCTGGAAAGGCTTTATAAGCGCTGAACAACCTTATTCTGGGTTGCTTCTCATTGTTGGCATTCACTTGGTTCCCTGGCACTCGTTGACTCCCAATTAATTCTCGAGTTAGTAAAAGACTTATTAAAGACGTTGGTAAGAATTGTATCATTGAAAGATATTTCTTTGTGTTAACTAATTCTTTTCTGATTTATTCCGGAAATACCCCCTAAACCGTTGGGCAGAATAACCCCTAACACAAGTGGTGGAGAACGTTTCATTACAATTTGTGGATAACTGGTCCATTACAAGTAGTGGAGAACGTCCCATTACAATTGTGTAAAGAAAATATAAAAGAACAAACAAAATTCTTAGCATAAAAGTGGGGTCATATGGACCGCTCCCGTCTCCGGTGGCGATGGCCTTGGATTGTATCTTACCCATGCCATCAAGATGATTTACATATATAAAAAATATAGGCCCAGTCACTTGAAATATACATATGGTTTGAAGTGGTCCATATCGTAGGCACTAACAAGGACTTTATTCTTTACGGTTTCGCTGGTTCGTATAAAATAGTTGTTCTTAACGCTATAAGCCCCGGGATTTTAGTAGGTATAATAACCTGGGTGGGGATACAATGTACCATACCCTGATAACTTTATAATTACTTCTCAGCTTATTAATTTTTCGGAATATTTTACAACCGACTCCTCTCTTATTCAAATCCCTCCCCGCTTATTAACTTTTAGATAATCAACAATAAAATAAAACGTCAACTCGCTAAATAACTAAAATACACGATAAAAATCACTTGCAGTTAGTAATCCTTTAGTCCCTAACTAATTACCATTTAGACGAATCCTGGAGATAGCGATATTAAAGTACTATTGTTATCATGTTTATTTTGTAATTTTCAAGGCTCCCCCTCCCCTTATTTCAACCCTCCTCCAGCTTAATAATTTTGAAATTCGTTAGTTCTGAACATAAAATTGTTTGTTCAGAAATAACTCATCTCAACTAATCGTTAATTGCAACCAGCAAAGTAGTTCCATGTCATATAATAACAAAAACGATAACTTTGTCATCGCGCCCTGAGCTCGAAAAGTATAAAAAAATAAAATATATTTGTCATTGTTTATATTTTCTCATTAAAAATATAAACCTGGAGAAATATTTTCCATATTTTTCTGCACCATGCGATAACACGTACGTAACAGGTATGTAATGAATGAAAACTACAGTTGTATTTATATTTTATGTTTTTATTGCAGCACAAATCTATCTTGTATATCCAGTAAAAGTATAATACAATATCAAATTAACTAAAGGATAGTACACCACGACCATGACGATTCCTTCTCATTATCTGCATTATTATCTGGTATATCTACATGTGTTTCCTTTTGTTTTGGTTGGTTGACATAGTATTGAGGACTAGGTTGGTATGTTGTTGTTTTGTAAGTTACAATAGCTGCATATGAACCATTACTCACTTTAAGCCAACCTTTCATTTTTAGATTACATTCGTGACACATTGGTAAAATATAAACCTCTCCATTTCGGTCTCCATCTACCTCAATATGAGCACCGTCTGTAGCAGGGCATTTGCAGTTCTCAATCCTACACTTTCTAGGCCAACTCTTGCCAGTCTCACTCATCCAGTATTTTTTCCATGTCATTCCATTGATTTTATGCGCATGTGATGTTCCATCTTTATTACGAACTCTGTCTTTTGAGCCTAGGGGCCGGCAATCCATGTTAATACTTGAAAATATATTAATCTTTTGTTGAGGCTTAAGAATAAAAAGAAGAGAAAACATTAACTGGCGTAACAATAACAAGATAGTATCAATACCAGTAAATACAGAGCTGAAGAAGAGGAAATAGCAGAAATAACAACAATTATTAACACAGTAGTAGCATGAAATACCAACCACACTATTTAAACATCTTTCATAAAATCCTACAGAGACTAATAAACCCAGCAGGCTAACAACGTCAAAACGACGTTGCGACTTCGTTTTGACGTTGATACGACGTTGTTACAACGTCGTATGCCGGCAGGGAAGAGCTTTGAGTCTTCGGTTTTGTCGAACCAATATATGCGTTAGAGTGAACTCTGTATCGATTATATCATAATGAAACTGTAAAACTGCCAAGATAAAATACATTTAAACACGACGTAAGTTTAATAGCAAAACGCAAGTTCGTACAAATACAAAGTTTTTCAATAAAAGAAACCGTTTACTATGTCAATACAGTATCTCTATTAATATCATTATTTTAAACATTGAATAAAGGGGATTTCCCGGAAACATATTAATATAATTCTACACAAAGACGTTGTTTTAGCGTCTTTACTGCTGACTTTGAACAAGTTTTTGACCACTGATTTGAAACACTCTATAACCGAATGGTTTCACTGCCACGCTTCTTTCGTTATCAAGCGATAATATCCTGTATTTCAGTGGGTTTTACTTTTAATTCATTAGTATTTCTAAATCAATATGTCCTTTCATTTAAATTTAACCATGATGGGAATTTCCCAGATAATTATTCTGAGAAAAATTGAAGGTGGATTTCCATTTTTATTTTTTGCAACGTGAACGAAGAAGGAGCAAAAAGCGCAAGCAGGCGCACGTTGTTCGTGTAAATATCTCGGGAAGAAATACCACTCACTTCAACTTATTCCTATTTAAATCACACCTCGACGGAGGAGAGTGTGATTTATTAAAATGGACGTCTGTCGTTGTCTGTCAGAACTTTTTTAATTTTCGGTGCTTTTATGAGTAGTTACATGAACGACTCTTTACTTAAGAGAGCCTTTTTGACTAACTAGAAGACCAAATTTTCCATATGATAATTAATTCAATACAACTTCATAAGATCAATCACGTAATGTACAACAAGGTGCGCCTTTATTTCCGAACATTTTCAAACTTCGGAATATTTTCAGGATGATATTTTCAGGTTCCAATCCGCCCGTATTTTCCGATTTCTATATTTTCGAGATAAATCGGGGAAAACAAATTCGAAAACTAAAACAATTAGGTAAAGATGAGGTAAAGCTAGCAAGCTAGCAAGCCTTTTTACGAAGGAAGAACCTTACATGCTCGCATGAGGAGAGAGGACGGAACTTTATATGTAGGTCACGTAGAATGAGGAGACATGACTGATGTATGTAAGGAAATGAATGGTCAGAAGGTGTAATGTCTGAAAGGTAAGTGAAAGATGATATTGATTATAATCAAAGGAAGTTTGAAACTTCCTTGATTATATAGAGCTATTCTATTATATTGTTGTTTACGGTATACAGTACAGCAACTGTAAGTACTGTGTATATGCACCAGCAGTGCGTTTGTACCTATGTTTATAGATTCGAGCAGTGTACATGGTTAGCGCCTGCTTGATTCTAACCACATAAATAAAATATCTAGCATACTAGATCTCTATAGCTATAAATTTAGGCATCTGTTGCCGCCAAGTAAAGCCTTAGCTTAATGCTTTTATAACAATTAGCTAGCTAAAACCTTTGGAACATTAGCAATGTAGCCCTTTTGAACCACTGTATGTATAGTTGACTTTCCTATTGAAGATATAACCTTAGATAGTGATGGATGTCGTCACTGCAGTGTTCCAAAGAGGACAACGTTCAAAAAAGGTGACTCCTCCCAAGCTATAAATGTATTTTTAGACACCACCACAATAACAATGGTTTCCTTTGTTTTATTCTAAAACATAAAAAAGCCATTGCAGTGCGTAGGTACCTTGTCTCAATCAGGGTGACATCTCTATAAGGATATAGCCAGGTTCTTTTGCAAATTAGAGGACTGTCAACCCTATGTAGACGTCACCCATGTTGACACTGCAATGGTTTCCTACATTGAATTTCAAATTGATCTAAGGAAACCACTGTAGTGTCCACATTGGGCAACGTCCAACGGCAACAGCTCTCTCTATATAATAATTTATTTTTTTTGAGAAGATTAATTTGTAATTTTTATCATTTACAAATCAACTATTATTATTTTAAATCCTCTCGGAAATAAAATGGATATTTTTGGATGCTTTCTGAACACTGTCTGTGTGTATGCTTTATAGCTAATGTTTTTGTATATCTTATTTTCGAGAAGATCAATTTGTGCGAATTTTGATTTGATTTGCGAAATAAATCTTATCGAAAATTATCCAAACAATTCATTTACACTAGGAGCAGAAATTTCCCGGGACACAAGGAAATTTTTTAAAACTGTTCATTCGCGAAAATAAATACCGCAAAAAATCCTGGAATTGCTTATTCGCAAAAATAAATTAATACTAGTTCACAAAGATATGCACACAGGTTCTTAGGGGAATAAAAACTCACAAGGTGTTATTTTTGAAAAATGAAATGTCTTTAGATTTGGCGACAGGAACAGCTTTAGATTTTCGGTAAATTTTAGGTACACTCGCAAAAGTTTATTTTGCAAAAAACGCAAAATTTATCATTCGAGAAAGTTTATCCATCATAAAACGTAAAGATTTGGCGAAAGTTTCTCTTATTAAAGTAGCTCATTCATCAAAATAAGTTCTTGCGATATGCAGGAAAAATAAATTTGCAAAAATAAGCATTTGCAAAAGTTAACCACTAGCAGTAAGGTACTGTATATTTCTTTTCTGTTTTTGACTCTATGACTGTTATCAGGGACATATCCAGGTCAATTTTGATACTGATGTACAGGTCCGAAGCCCAAACTTTTGAGCAAAATTTGTCATTCTCCTTTTTATGATACTAAATTACATCATTTCTCAATTTTGGTATCAGAAAAAGGCTAGTCTTACCTGTACCATTCAAATAAACCATGAAATAGGAGTAAATGTATATTTTAATATTTTAATGTGCCCAAATGAAGGTTTATGTGCAAAACGGGTAGGCCCAAAAAAGCCCTGGATATGACACTGACAACAGTTACATGTGGCGTTCAATAATATATTATATATATTAAAAAGAACAAGTGTTGATTAATATTTTTTTAGGTTTTAGAGGGGCAGTATCTGAATTTACATAGGTGATACAACGATATGGTCTTTTAAATCAATCCTACCGAATTCTTTAATTCTTAGAAAGCTTGTTCTTTTTTGTTTGTGATCATTTCAACTACGCAATCAACCTTTAAAGAAAATTTGCAAATACAAATTCATATTTTATAGAGAGAACTAGAAGCTGCTGAAAGAAAAGCAAGGATGGAAAGAATAAAAAAGTTGAGAGAAGAGAGGTAACATTTCTTTAACAAGCCTCAAAATAACAGTTGGTCACTACCAGTGGATGAGTGTTTTTTCAGTACAAGTGCAGTTTTCAATGTTTTTTTGGTTTAAATATACTGTATTTGTACTAATTTTCTTGCATATTAATTTTCATGTCAGTGAAAATTGTGAAAATCAATTGATCTCATAGTTATAAAATGTTTAAAATTTTTACAAGGAGTAGAATTTTAAAAAGTAGTAAAAAGACTATTTCTCGCATATTAATTTTCATGCACACCATATTACCTGCCTACATGTTACGTCTTATCAACATCGAAAAAGGCTTCTTTTCGACGTTGATAAGACGTAAAACGTTGCGTGACCAATGGGTTGTGTGTAATATCTGTGCTTATTTTTGCGCAAAAAAACCTAACCTTGTACAATTGCATAACTGAAAGTTAATACAAGTAATATAATTCAAATGAAATATTTACTTGTATTTATAGAGAAAAAGCAGCAAAGGAAGCTGGAGTTGAAGAGGAAGATGAAGAATCTGATAATGATGTAGTAACAGGAAATCCTTTCAGAAATATTAATGATCAAATAGTAAGTGATGAGTGGTGGAGAGGGAGCTATGTTAAAACTTTTCGTTCTTGAATAAACGCTGCGACAAACTTTGCAAGCATTTAAAGTTATAAATCCTACCTATAAGAATAAAAAAATTCTGCACATTGGATTTCTATACTTTTTTGATATCATACCAATATATACTAAATATTATTTTTTTTAACCTTTTTATTTTATCTGTGTTAACGTTCTTCTTTTGTCTCACAGGGTGTTACAGAGAAAAGAGAAAAAAGAGCAAAAGAAAAGATGAAGAAGATTAAGGTTTGTTTTCTATTTGCAACAACACTGCACTTAATCTAAACTGTGTTGCAACATCTTGTTTTCTTCTTTTTAAAAATCACTCCTCCACAGTGATTATTTTATTTCGACAACTGTATATTTTTGTTTTAGGCTCATCAACAGCAACAAGCTGAAAACGAAGAAATTGATAATGAAAGTCCTAAAAAAAAGAGGAGAAGAAAAAAGAAAAAGAAAAGATTAGATAGTACTGGAGATGATGGTGATGTTTCAACTATACCACAAATAAATATACAATCACCAACACCTAGACCAGAACATATAAAAACAAAGAAGAAAATAACACATGATAATCATTCAAATGATGAGGATGATTTAGAGCTAAGCGAAATTAAAACACATAAAAAGAAGAAGAGAACGTTATATTACGATGAAGAAGAAGACAATGAAGATGATCTTAGTGAAAACTTAAAAAATATTAATATTAATAAAGAAAGAAAAAAGAATAAAAATAACACCACTGAAAATAATTCACAGATTATCCTTGTTAGTAGTTTAGATAATGTACGTGAAGATGACTCTCCTCCTCAGGTAATAAAAAAGAAAAAAAAGAAAAGGGCTGGTTCCTATTCTAAGCATCCAATAAATGATAATATCAGTGATGTTGATCCAATGAATATAAGTACTGTACGTGAATTGCCTGATATTAAAAAGAAAAAGAAAAGGGCTGATTCCTATTCTGAGCATCCAATAAATGATAATATCAGTGATGTTGATCCATTTAATATAAGTACTGTAGGTGAATTGCCTGATATTAAAAAGAAAAAGAAACATTATTATGATGACGAAAATATGAAACATGCTGAAAGAACCAAAAGTGATCAAGAAATAAAAGACTCACGTACTGAATTATTTCTAGCAAGATCTTCTGAATCTTTACAAGGTAACACAAATGAGTATGTTGAAAAGAAAGTTAGAAAAAAGAAAAAGAAGAAGAAGAAAATTATTGTTGTACTCGAAGAAGATGATGAAGAATATGAAGAAAGAACAATTACTAAGAAAAAGAAGAAAACGAAGAATAGAACGACAGTTGTTCCTACATCTTCTCATATGTATGATGATGTGCAGGAGGGTTCACCTTTGAAAGAAAATGGACACGTGTCAAAATTAGAACCAATTAGATTGCGTGGAAGTGAGTATCCTATTTGCTCTAATAACAGTCCTCGGTGCTTATTTAATATTTATACTTTTTAGTGCTTAAAAGATGACGGATCCTATTTCAAAGAGTTAATTGAACAATGAACAACCCGTTTTCAGGTTTCAGATCTGGTGCTTTTTGTTTAAGAAACTACACCACTAAATATCAGCAAAATGTTCTTCGTCAACAGATTGATCAACTTTTGAACCAAATGAATATGATGATATATATCTATGAATATGATATTATCAATTCATGAACCAGTGAACTACTTCTGGTGGTAGACTTCGGCTAGGCAAAAATTTCGTGCCAAGAGAGGACATTCCATTGGTAGAAATTTTCTACCAATGACGTTTAGTGGAAATCAACCTTTATTCAGTTCTCGAAAGTTACTTCAGTGTCAAAGTAAAAGCAAATATATACTGCGAATGCTAAGTACTTGTAAGCTTTTACATGGACCCGTAAATGAGTTTCAACCTAAGCGAGCTTGTATTCGATTACTTAAGTAATCAGAAACTGTTTGTTATGGCTGTTTCCTCCGAATAATTAATTATAGGAAAATCATACAATAGTTAACCTGTGTTCTGCTCACTTTTAATAGCTATTTTTAATAACTATATTTTATTTTTTAGGACTACCTGACATTGGGAAAATCGAGGTAAGATAAACAAAGTTTTTTTAATAAAGTCTGAATGACAACCTCAGTCCCAGACTTCTATTCTTTTGATCATTCTTATAATAAAAAAAGAAACGCTGCGATTGAGATTGGTCTTAAGGTCTCAATATATAGGTTGATTGAAAATTTGAGAGAGTCTTTCAAAGATTATATTCTTGAAAACTGTTTTTGAAAGGATATCTTATTAAAGATAATCATCTAGCATAAGTAGCGATGACGTGCCTGGGCACATCATTGAAACCCCTCGTCATCAAGAAAACGCTGACTGTCAGCAGCCGTTTCGAAAAGTTTTAAAATTCTTGGCCTAACTGGCTAAAATATATATCTTATATCTAGGAGGATATTCTTTCCATCTTCCTAGCTTATATACTGTTCAAATCTGTTAAAGGAATATTGACCATGATTTCAAAACATTCAAATAAGCGCATGTGTGAGATTAAACCGCTGAAATGCGGTAGACTGTTTATGCTCAAATGATTATTTTAAGTTTCTTCTACGATAAATAACCTACCAATACATAAACCCATAATTTTTATAAGAAAACCGTTCAATACTATGGGACTTGATTTTATCAAGATAAATAGGATTTTCTACACGCAGTAGTCGAAGTAAGAGTAAATAATCACTGTGGAGGAGAGGATTTTGAGCAAAAAGAAGCTATGCTCATAATGTCACTCATCGTTTGTTGATGTTTTTATTTTCAGTCTTCGAGTGTTCCGTCTTGGGCAAGAGCAAAACTATCCAGTGATCACGATGCTGTTGCACAAATATAGAAAATTATTTTTTATAAATTACATATATTTTATGTTAGGGTATTTTTGTTAATCTACTAAAATTGGCAAAATTCAACAAAAATGAATTATGGGCAGAAGTGTGTTAGGTCAATGAGCTTGCAATGGATTGGTTTCTTCGGTACGAAGAAACCAATCCATTGCAAGCTCATTGACTCAGTACTCTCCTCAGTAGATTTTATTTTTGAGACAGTCCCTAACTATAGAGAACGTTCCATTTCGTGCAAGCTTTCTTGAACAAAAATAATTTAATTTTCCCGATTTTACTAAAGGTCAAAATTAACACAAATATGGTGTTATTTATGTTCTAAATACTATTGATATTTGTGTTTATTCTTACAACCTAGTTAGTTCCATTGGCAAAAAACTTGTTCAAAGTCTGCAGTAAAGACGCTAGAACAACATTGTTCTAGCGTCTTTACTGCTGACTTTGAACAAGTTTTTTCCGCTTGGTTAAGTCGAAGCGCGATACCTCAAATATTTCGGTTTGTCGAACAAATACTAGTCCCATGAGTATTAACCTCCACTAATTTGCAACCCGTCATCTGGAATAAATCCGTTGGTCTCTTGTATGACCAAGATATCGAGAGTATTGTCATCTAGAATAAATCCTTTGGTCTCTTGTATGCCCAAGATATCGAGAGTAGACCGAATTCATTTCAAGAATATCTACAACACCTATTATTTTATAGTGGATCTGTCATAGACCTTTTCACTAGTACATGAAAACGAAGCTTTAGTCACTCAAAATAGAACTTGTTGCAATACAATAACTTCCTTTTTGTGGCGTATTGCATTGCAACAAGTTCTATTTTGAGCAACCAATGCCTCGTTATCATTATTTTGTGAAAAGGTCTCCGATATCTCTTTTAAATAACTTTTATAAGAGCAAATAATCACTGTGGAGGAGGGATTTTTGAGCATTGCCTCAGGCTAAATAGCCTAAAGCAATGCTCAAAAATCACTCCTCCACAGTGATTATGTTGCACTTTTATTCGTATTATGTAGATTTTACTCTGTAAATATTTTAATTAAAAATAATGCATGAACGTACTCTTTTCATTTTCGGTTTTATTTTCGGTTTTTAGACAATATTTTTCATGGTAATTTGTTTTACATTGAAAGATTTTTTTCAAAATGTAAATTAACAAATCAAGCAGAGCTCTTAAAAATCTTGAAAAATGCAGAATTTACGAATGCGAATCACTTGAAAATCTTGAATATTGCGGAACTAACGAATGCGAATTCGGGGCAAATTCGCATTCTTTAATTCCCCATTTTTTTTCTCCGTTTTCTTCCGCAGTTGTTTCTTCCCTTAAGATAGTCCCCCCCTGCAATTAAGCGCGGGAGCGTATACATTTAAAGTATTTATCATGGGGGATCCAAATCTGCTGCGAATATTGCACTAACATTGACCGGAAACGCGTTAGATCGGAATAGGATTTAGTTTTGAAAGTGTTGCTGTGCAAAATTTTACCACTGGAACGAGTGCAAAGAGTTAAAAAAATAGCATCACATGTCATATTTCCATCTCTAGTTTTAGTGTTGCCCAAAAAACTTCAGTCAACGTTGATTCGAACCCTCAAGAGAAAGTTATTCGTTTGAAATAGCGAATGTTTGAATTATCCAACGTATTTTAGGGTTTCTAACTCTGGGGACCAAAAATGTAATCGAATAAAGGAAGTTTGATTTAACGGGGATTCGAATTACTTAGGGACTTGCATGTATTTATCTGTAATGTTTTTCATAAGTGTTTAAACTCTCTATTTTAATCCACAGATGATTTCCCCAGAACATCAACCTCGTTCCCAGGGCTTCCTTTCTCTTCAGAACATGCTACTTTATATTTAGAATTAACAAATGGAACCATAACAATGACGCTTTTTGGATAACCCTTCCATCTACAATCCCTCACGTATATATTTGAGACAAGATGAAATTTGTGCAACAATTCGGAATTTCAACTTGGACAAAAAATTCTAAGAGCCTGGATACTAGACTGCTAGAAACAACGAAATTTGTCGAGGATCCTAAGTCTTAATTCTACACAATATTCTCTGCTGAGATAAATTCTTAAAGGACTTTTAGCGGTCATTTCTGCGTTTACGTTTTACTTGGTGTGTATTGTTTTTTGAAATTCTTAAATTGTCTCATAATTTTTGTGAACGGTTGTTTGCTCAAGGTCTCTTTTAACTATCAACTTAGAAATATACCGCTTGTATGATTGCAGCACTTAAAAACAAAGTAAACACTGGAAAGGAACACACTGGAACCTAGTCTGCTGAAACCAAACTGCTCCTCTTGTCCCTTTTTTTTCGCTTAAAAACAAATTTCTCAAGAGAACGAAAAAAGGTAAGATGGCAGTTTGGATCTGTCAGACTAACTGGAACCCAGTGGGCAAAAACTTGTTCAAAGTCTGCAGTACTGTAAAGACGCAGTAACAACGCTGTTCTTTACTGCTAACTTTGAACAATTTTTTTCCCACTGGGAATTCGCTGAATATGAAGCATATATAGGTTGATTTCCACGAAAGTCAAAGGAATTCCATTAGTAGAAATTTCCTCGTGTAAACCAACCTTAAGCCCATGACGGTTCCCTTTGTTAATTCTTAACATATCTTAGTATAGTATATGTTCTGATTATATGTGGATCAAAGTTGAGAGATTAAAAACTTAAACAATATCACAAATAAATACCTGCAAGTCCGTAAGTTCTTCCCGGACATGTTTTCGATACAGGCAGCATCAGCTCATTGATTCATCAACTCAAGAATTTCAGAATCTGTTTTGCTTATATTCTGCTCCAATCCACGAATGTTAGCTTGTGTTTGTCAAATCTTTTCGGTGACGGCATTGTGTTTTTCTCGGGATTCATTTATTTGCGCATGGATTTATATGGATTTTATCCGTAAATTTAGCCCTGTTTATATTACCCCAAATAAGGTTCGGTTTACACGGGCTGTAGGTCTATGTACCAGTAGCATATGCATTGCCACTACATCTTTCTTGAAGTTCTGCTCCATCATGGATAGTTTCAAGTTTTAAAAAAAAACATTTTTGAATATCCAAAAACACATCTTGTTCAATTGATTGAATGAAAAGTTTCAGTAAATATGTGCGCTATTAGTGTATTTGACGTCATTTTTCATTTTGACGTCACGCGATAAATATAACAATGTTTTGTTGTTGTTGTTATTATAATCTATTATTGTATACCCAATGGGCAAAAACCTGCTCAAAGTTCACAGTAAAGACACTAGAGCAATGTTTTCGATGTTGTTTTAGCTTTACTGCTGACTTTGAACAGGTCTTTGCCCACTGGGCATGAGGAGCGAGCTTTGCTAATATACTTTCTTATTATATTTCTGGCAGATTTTCATCGGTGGTAATTAAACGACGTAGTCCGCTGAATATTTTATTCAAGCATAAACATGGACGTAAGCAACTTCCTTGACGTAAGCAAGTAAATAACGCAACCTTGTTCCCATGGCTTCTTCTCTCTTGACGTAACGTCAAGAGAGAAGAAGCCCTGGGAACGGGGTTAGTAAATAACGTTTTTGTCTCCTTTCAATCAGGTCGAATATTTTGTAGAATTACAACCTTTCGTCTTCAGTTAAAAAGAGAGAAGAAGCTCTGGGATCGAAGTTGGAAATTTCGATATTTTGCAAAAAAATCACTTTGCCTATATAGTATTTTCGTCCAAGATTGTAGACTTGTTTATAGCCATTAGTAGGCTAAATCCAGAAAGCGAGAAAGATATCAGGGATAATTTTTAGAACGACGGCCTGCTAGCCTGATTAATACCTAATCAGGGGAAAAAACGAACTAGAAAAAAGTAGAAAAAATAACATTGATAAACGCGTATTTTCACATTTTCAAACAGCGTGAATATATGGCAATACACAGTCCGAATACGCAGAAGTAAGGGACTGTGTATTGCCATATATTCACGCTGTGTGAAAATGTGAAAATACGCGTTTATCAATATTATTTATTTTATTTTTTTCTAGTCCGTTTTTTCCCCCGATAAGATATTAATCAGACTAGCAGGCCGTCGTTCGCGCTGTCTCAATTGTTAATATTTTCATTTGACGTTATTCTAACGTCTTTACTGCTGACTTCGAACAAGTTTTTGCCCACTAGCTAAGCTACTTCAGTTCTGTTAAAAATTTAGTATTACTTATAAAAAACAAATCACGTATGATAGAAGTAAATTATCGAAGGGATTACCTGGACATACTTGTAACTTAAACACCTTTCTATAACAAAAGTTTCTTACAGAAAAACAAAACAACAAAGGTTTACCATCTTAGAAAATTAGTTTTTTCATAAAAATAAAATGCTACGTCACAATTAAATCGATGTTGTGGTCTTTTTCATTTGTTATATTCGTAGTGTGTATTCGTTTACACGATTCATTATCAGTAGAATTGTTCGTTCTCTTGCGTGTGCTCGTACTTGAACACACAAATTGTTGCCCATTTCTAACTTCAGTTTCTATGTTATTACTAGAGGAACGAAACGTGTTATCGCTATTAATGTCGTTTCCGATGTTTTTACTGTTTGTTTGTGAACTTGCTTCGACGAAATGAGATCGTTTCTCGCTTATATTACAAAAACAGTTTAGATCTAACGTAAAGAAGGGATTGCAACGATAATTAACCGGCAACCGATCAAAACTCCATTCATCCGAATATTTAAAAACAAAGCACATATGTAGACATGGCAACTGATATTGTTTCCATGCTATACAGTTGCATGATGGGTAACATTTCGAATCACCGCATAAAACCACGTGACTCTCATTTGTACTATTATCTTTTACTTCAAAAATACCATACTCGATCAAACTTACTGAGGAGTTCATATTTTCGGCTTCCGTTGTTCTGTCCATTATATATTCTATTACTTTGGGAGTTAAATGTTGATATTGAATGGATATACCTCTTTCGCGGATGCTAATACACTGATCTTGATAGCATTTCTTGTTGCCTTCTACGTATCTAAAAAGAAAAGAAAGTTTAGTCAATGTGGAGGAGTTCATCAAGAAAATCAAATCAACACAAGATATTTAGAAACCAATTAAGTGAAAAACAACAAAGATTAAATGATATTTGCAAAGAAAAAGGTGCTTCAAATTGGTTGACTGTTTTACCTCTGTCTGATCACGATTTTGATTTAAACAAAC
>JAULBZ010004932.1:0-14052 GCA_032360805.1 Neoturris breviconis | reverse complement strand
GTTCACTATTGGCAATTGCTGATCACACCCTGAAAATTTCAGCATTTATAAATAACAGGAAGTGGGTTAAATAAGCATTTATTTTACCAAAACCTGGCTGCAACTTTATGTAATCATGCAGAAAAGCGATGAAGTTTGGCCAAACAATATGGCTGCCACAGTTATTAAAGTGCTCGTTTGCGAAAATAAATACCCCTAAAGATAACCTACCCTACTACATTGCTGAAGTATTGCTGAAGTTGGATCTGCTCTTCTGGTGGAGTTAGAGTCAAGCAGGCTTTAAACAAAGCGCACTGCATGAATCTCTTACATGCAGAGGTTAATAACTAGCATCGATCGATACTAGAAAAGTAAATTGAAACATCTTCTTGTATCTTTCAAAACATTCTTTGCCTTTTTGCAGATCAGATCAACCATATTGTTTTCCTAATTTGTCCCGAGAAAATAGCAACAAACAAAACAGAAATTTGGGGCGTATGGCGTAGCCTTTTGTCTTCCCAAAATATTTCCCAATATTTGAAAATCAAAAAGTAAATTGGAATGGGCGCCAGAATTATGCCGTCCCGTTGGACGATGTGAGATCTCCTATGAAGTTGTACTGACTCAAAAGTTACTTGGGAAAATAAATGTACTTGATTGGAAAATACTTTCTCTACTCGTGCGGGTAGTCGTTCACGTGACTACCATGTCTGCGCTGAATTTGGAAAAATGTTCTGACAGATGACGACAACGACAGAAGCCAGTTTAATTCGGCATTTATTAGAAATTGTAATTTAAAAATTCTATAATTTTTAAATAATACTCAGTGTATAAAAACTTGTTCAAAGTCCACAGTAAAGACGCTCTTTAGCGTCGTTCTGGCATCTCGACTGTGGTCTTTGAACAGGTCACTGCCCACTGGGTGAGAATGCAGTCAAATAATTCTAAAAAAATTCACATCTTTGTAAAGAAATATATTCGCTTGTTTAGCTCGGTTTATGCACAAATGTCATATTTTTTTCAGTTTTTATCGGTATTCGTTTGAACATCTATACGCGTGCGATGTAGTCCTGAAAATCTGTGACTTGAATTGAACTGAAAATGTTATGTTTGCGCATAGGCCGAGATACATCAAGATCAATTAAGGTAGGCGATAAAGTCTTTCTGCGGACTTTATACATGTTTTTCCTACTGGGAAGAGCTTTGGTTTCTTATATTTATATTCTCAATGGTGAATTTTGTTGGTGAATTCAAATTACGAACTTTAGAATCCCTTTAAGATATAACATTGTTAAAAATGTGTTCAAAATACGAGGAAAAAATCCATGTGGAGGAGCATTTTTTGAGCAGTTTCAGAATTTGTATCCAGCAACTATTCTCAAATCACTTCTTCTCCACAGAGATTATTTGTTCTTATCATGACACTGCGTCTCAGTGGGCAAAAACTTGTTCAAAGTCTACAGCAGTGTACGAAATTAGAAATAATCACTGTGGAGGAGGGATTTTTGAGCATTGCTTCAGGCAATGATTCCGCAGTGATTATTTCTTCTTATTTCGAGCACTGGACTACCGTAAAGACTCTAGAACAAGTTTTTGCCCACTGGGATACTTCAGTTAAATTCGAAGTAAATTAAAAAATTTGAGTCCAGTAAATTGATTAAAAGCTACTGTAGTATTATTAATCCCATCACCAGTCAAAAGACTAAAGCTACGCTCGAAAAATCACTCCTCCACAGTGCTTATTTGCACTTATTTTGAACACTGAAAAACGTGTTTGAAATTATAATTCGTCTTTTCCGTCCTGGTCTTTTTCGTCCTCTTCATAATCTCCATGATAATCGCCTTGTTCCATTTCTTCATCTCCTTCTGCCATTCCAGCTGAATGTTGATATTCCTCATAGCTTATGACACCATCTTTATTTTTGTCATCTTCTTGAAATATCTCTCCAACTATTGTTTCAATCGAGTCTGCAGCATCAGCAACCTACAACAAAGAGTTAGTCACATATCACTTTTACACTTGCCAGGGGAGTGCTTTAGAGTAAAAGGAACTGGAAGAGGAATAGCTTGGGATAATAAATCATTAATAAATCATTCGCACTATCTTTCAAACAATTTTTCCAAATATGCAACTAAAGAACTTTGTGAATAGCATAGGATAAGTTGAATCAAGTAAGGAACCATCTCCAAAATTCGTTTCACAAAGCAGATATTTTAGCAGTTTTAAGGAAGTCAAAATCAATAAATTTGATACAAATTAATCTACGAAGAAGAATGTTAAGGCAACTACAATATAAAAATTCAAGTGAATAAATTTGTATTGATATCAGAAATTTATTTTTACATTTTTTTCAGAAAACAAGACGTGAGTGATCTAAAAGAACAACTCTAAAATTCATTACCAGGAGAAGAGTGCTGAATCAATTGCAAGCTCATTGACTCAACACTCTCAAAATTATTGAACTTTACTTTTTTAAAGCTACTAAGATAATTGCTTTTGGTAACGAATTTTGTAGATATAGATTGCAAGCGCACCTGTTCATCATTCTCTTCATGATATTTTTTTATATATTTTGTCATCTCTTCCATCGATATTTCTTTATTGCCATCTAAATCTAAAGCTAAAAAAGAAAAACAGTATAAATATGAGAAAATAAAGGAGTGATTTTTGAGCATTGCTTCAGGCTTGCTATCCTGAAGCAATACCACAGTAATTATTTGCTCTTATTTTAAACACTGCACCGACAGCTAATGATATTCAGCTCAAGCTATATTCACTGCCCTCCTCTATAGTAGTATTTGTTTGTTGTCATTTCAAATGCACTGCTTAACCTTCAAAAGTATCACCCTCCTCTACAGTAAATTATTTGTTTTTTACCTTACAATCAAAAGTTCCACCCTCCTCCACAACAATTATTTGCTCTAAATTCAAATTTCAAACGTATCACCCTCCTCTACAGTAAATTATTTGTTTTTTACCTTACAATCAAAAGTAGCACCCTCCTCAACAACAATTATTTGCTCTAAATTCAAATTTCAAAACGTCACTCTCCTCCACAGAAATAATTTGTTTTTAAGCATCACCCTCCTCCACATAGATTATTTTTTCTCATTTCAAGTCTTACCTTCAAAAGTATCAGGATGTTCATGATCATGTCCCGTGTGATCTTCATCTAAACCCTCTTCAGATTCTTCAGTATCCTCATATTTTAATTCATCTTTTTCTTTACCTCCTTTAATGTTGATTAATTCAATCTCAAAAATTAATGTTGATTTAGCAGGAATGATATCCCCAAATCCACGATCTCCATATGCTAAAAATGAAAGATTCTATTTTGACTAAAGGTTTTCAAAAGTGATTAAAATATTCCAAATACATCAATATGCCGACATATAAAAATTATTTTTAGATATACACTTACCCAAAGACGATGGAATGGTCAATTTTCGTTTTTCTCCAACACACATGCCAGGCACACCTTGTTCCCATCCAGCGATAACCATTCCTGCTCCAAGTTTAAATTCAAATGGACTATTCCTGCTATAGCTGCTATCAAACTCTTTACCATTTTCTAATGTTCCACGATAGTGCATAGATATGGTATCACCTGAAGCAGCTTTCCTAAAAGAAATGAAACATTCAGCAGTCAAAATAACATTAAATATCACTGTGGATGAGTGATTTTTGAGCATTACATCAGGCTAGAAAGCCTGAAACAATGCTCAAAATATCTCCTCCACATGGATTATTTGCTCTTGTTTCGATCACTGACATTTATTTTACAATAACTTTTAAATCTTGCATTTGTCTTAATGTATATCAATGGTCTTGCAATGGACTGGTGATTGGTAAGGAACCAATCAATGGCAATAAAGACAGTGCTAAAACAAATTAAAAAGGCACATGCTTATTAACGCACTTTTTATCAATGTAACAAATCTGCTTTTTTCAGTAAAGAATTTTTTTTATATACTTGAACTTATTACTGGTAAAAATTAGAGAAACCGTTATAGTTCTTATTTCAAACACCGATATTTACTTTTAATTTGAGTTTAATTAAATCACAGGTACATCAAATTACTATTTACAAAGGAGACCACTGAATCAATAGACTATAATATAGTCTTAAAATTAATTTAAAAAAAAAAAAAAATGAAAAGCAGCAATCAAAACAAGTGCTAACAATATCTGCGAAGTAGAGATATATCTCCTCATGCCATTCTCTTTTCCTGGATGACCTCACAAAAGCCGTTAAAAAAAATTATACGTATATATATTTGGACTTAAGGTCTAGAGAGGGGCACCTGCTGACATGTTAGGAATTTTAATCCAAATGGGGTGGTGTTGTTCTATACTATGTTGTGTGAATTCTATGTGGCCTACGATATTCTGTGTTTTGCTAAATTTTAAATTTCCAACAGTTTTTTATGTAGCTACAGTACCGTCGTCAAATGGACCAATTTTGCAAAGTATTTTCTGTTTTATTCGAGTTTCGCTTTTACGACGCCTTGGGGGCGGGGAACTGTTTGTTGGATTGGCTAAGACATACAAAAAAAAACGCTTCTACAAACCTAGTGCAGTCCTTTGGAGCTTCTTTAAGAACCTCTATTTTCATAGCTGGCTCGGTGAAAGTGAAAGAGAACAAAGATATGAATAAAGCGAGGACGAACATGTTGCTCCAGTAAATCGCCATGTTGATTTGAAAGTGATGAATGTAGCAGGTAAGAGCAAAGTAGATATTTTTATTCAGCTAGTCAAAACTACAGACTTGTATATTAATCATAAAATTTAATATTTTACTCTACTATATCCAACATAGTTATGTATTTTTTATTCAATATAACTTTTTTTTTATTTTAAATATAAAATATAAATATTTTCCTAAAATAAATGGCTAATGCGTACTTTAATTTGATAATCTGAAGCGCATAAAATGTAAAAAAAATATCGCGCCAAGTCCGTTAAAACACGGACCAAAGGAAGCCATATCCACGTGACCAGTCCCTATTCGTTATTGTTGTGTTAACCAATCAGAGCTGTTGGCGAACTTATTTGAATATTTTGCGGAGGCTCTGTACAGGTTTCACAGCAGAAGGCGAAAAGGACAAAATTTTATGGATTGTTGATGATATTTGGTTGTTTGAATTTTCTTGGATTTTAATTATATCTTTTTACAAATATGCTTCGAGGTGCCTCTAAAGAAAAGTATGGAAGGACAAAGAATTGCGATAAGCCCAAAATTACGACTCTACCACCAGATAAAATTACCCCAACACCAGACCTTGCTGATGAAATTTATGATCCAGATTCTAAAAAACGATACAGACGTGGAAAGTTCCTTGGCAAGGTCAATACAATATTTAATTAGAAATGTTCTTGCATTCTCTGTTTTTCAAATATGCAATTCCAGAGTTTGCGAGCATGCCAAGAGCAAAATTTCTGCCCTCAAATATATGAAATATATAGCTACAGGAAACTGCCTTTAATGTAAGAACAGCTGTTTCCAACTGTTTCCCCATGATATGCTGATATTTGTCCCAGAAAACAGTCTTGGTTTGTTATAAGTTGTCTCTGTTATGCTGGGCGTGTGTAGCTTTGCCCCTTGCTTTCTGTTCCAGGCTAATGGCTAAAATTTGTTAAAAAGTTTAACTTTGCCATCAAAGTTTTCAGTCAGCAGTAGTAGCGCAGGCTAACCTAAGCTATATTTTATGCAAATTACTGTGGTGTGGATAAGCTAATTTTGTGATCTATATAGGACTATGTAGGTGCATCTCTAATGAGATTTTTCTACAAACATTTAACTACGGTAATGTCACTTGCCTTGTGTTGTGTGGCATCACAAACTCAAATAGTGTATTTCTATTTATTCTTGTAAGTATATATATTTGAAAGTTTGTACCACAACCCCCGTATAACTTCTGATTCACTTATCGTATTATGTAGGCCCACAATCGGTGACTTTTCACAGTATTGTATTTGAAAATTTTGAAAAAATTTCCAGTTTCACCAAACGAACCCAGGACCGCTTTTGGCCTTTGGGATCAAACATTTCCAAAGCCAGTATTATTTTGTCTACAAGGCATTACAATGGATTTTTATTATGTAATGGTCGATAAAATATTCATAATTAGCAAATATAACAATATAATAAATTGCTCTAGCTAAATTTCCATTTTCGCCTTCGGTTTTCACGGTACTCACATTCTGCATGAAATAATAACGTATAAAAAAATTTGTTACATTTTCGGATAGCTAGAGATACCTTGGGATATGTTGTGACCAAGTTTTTGGTAAAACGGAGTAGTAGTTCGAAAGTTATTGGGATGTGGTGCATTGTACTTTTGGGTACTGTTTATATTTGGATTAGGACATGTCCATTACTCTTCTTACTAGCAAAAACAGCAACATAAATTCCACCAACTAGTCAAAAGCCACATAGAGATACAGTAGATGCCATTTCAATTAAAACTATAACAATTAACTTTTAATTAAAGACGAATATAAAATGTGTATACATGTGTTCTTTATTTTATGTAGGGTGGATTTGCTAAATGCTATGAAATGATTGACATAGCTGACAATAATATCTATGCTGGAAAGATTGTTCCTAAAACCATGTTGGTAAAATCACACCAAAAAGACAAGGTAACTTTTCCTATACATGTCATATTCTGGTAAATTAATTTTACCAGTGTGCTGTAGTGTGTATTTGTAATAGGTATTATATAAACAGAGAAACCATCTTCAAAATTTGTTTCAAAAAGCAGACATTTTAGCAGCTATAATCTGCTTTCTAAAACGAATTTTGGAGATGGTTTCTTACTTGTATATTATAACATATATTGTGAATTAAAGGATAATGGCATTGTCAGTCTAGTTAATGCTTGATATAGTTTGCCATGTCATAGACTAATGATTATAACAGGCTACGTTTTAAGATATTTAAGTACATGCGAAACTGCCTAACTGCTTGTAGAAACACCACTAGATTATCAGTCCATGTGTGTAAATATTATACAATTGTATATTCTGAATTAGCTTCTGTTGGTTAATGAACTTAATGAATCTGCGCAGAAGTCTGTTAGGTCAATGTGCTTGCAATGGATTGATTTCTTCGGTACAAAGATTTTACTTATGTTTCTTTCTCGTTATTTGTAGATGGCACAAGAAATTCAGATTCACAGAGAACTTCTTTATAAGCACGTGGTTGGTTTTCGCAGTTATTTTGAAGATACTCATTACGTTTACATCATACTTGAACTTTGTAGGAAACGAGTAAGAATGATTTTATGAGCACTGGTTAAAATAAAAGCAAATAATCACTGTGTAGAAGGGACTATGCTCAAAAATCACCCCTAGTGATTATTTGCTCGTATTTCAAGCACTGATGATCATCCCTATGCTGTTTTTATTTTACTTTTATCTTGTTTTAACTGTGCTCAAAGTAAGTGATTTAATCTTATTTTCAGTAGTGTTCAATACTGGTGACTCTTGTTAGAATATCTTTGCATAGGTTCATAATATTACACACTCTTTACATCTTAGTCTATGATGGAGTTACACAAAAGACGAAAAGCTCTTACAGAGCCAGAGGTTCGATTTTACATGACACAGATTGTTGATGCTTGCGTGTTCCTTCATAATAAACACATCATACATCGTGACTTGAAACTTGGCAATCTATTTTTAAACGATGATTTTCAAGTAAAGATTGGAGATTTTGGTTTAGCTACCAGAGTTGATTTTGATGGCGAAAGAAAAAAGTGAGTCATTTATTCATTCATTGTGATGAAAAAAACAATCAATTAAAAGTTTACTGACATAATGCTGTTCTTCATAGTCCGTACTTATTTATTTTTTTATTCTGTCTAGAACTTTGTGTGGAACCCCTAACTACATTGCACCTGAAGTGTTGTGCAAGAAAGGGCATAGTTACGAAGTTGATGTTTGGTCTGTTGGATGTATATTGTAAGTTGTTTTTAATCGAATTCAGATACCATGAATGACCCTCCTAATGCCTACTCCAGAATTAACACCCCTCCTGTTTAAAAGCCCGGGATAAATTTTAATTTGTACCCTGTTCTCACAATTAAAACCTCTCCCATTGAAATATCCAGGGATAATATCAAAAGTGGGCAAAATGAAATATACTCATCACAGTTTTATTTTTCATTGATTTCTACTTCATAAATGTATTTTAAGAACCATCTCCAAAATTCGTTTCAAAAAGCAGATATTTTAGCAGCATTAAAGTCAATGAGGAGTGTTTTGTCAACGAGCTTTTTTTGATTGCAAAATCGTTGATTTGGCACACTTTTCCTGGGAACATATTTTGGAGATGGTCCCTAAGAAGAACTGTGCAAAACAAATGGAAATATGGAATTATTTTATTGACACCACTCCTGTCCATATTTCCTCAAGCGCCCTCTCTAAAATGAGGAAATATAGTAAATACCCAATAATGTTAAATGACGCCCAGGGAATAAAACGTGTTTGTGTTCTAAAGCTAGTGGTAGAATAATGAGTATCATGCAAAATATATTTCTTGTGAACCACTTTCATGAAAAGAAGGATTTTAGTCAAAAATGAAGGGCCTTTGGTATATCAAATTGCCATTCTAGTAAAAAATGGAGGTGCATGTAAGAATCGAAATACTGGTATTTTCGAATACTTTTATCTAGGTATACACTGCTTGTTGGAAAGCCTCCATTTGAAACAACATCTTTAAAAGAAACATATCAACGTATAAAAAAGAATGAATATTATATCCCGTCAAAAGTGACACAATCAGCACAAATGTTAATCATAAAAATGTTAAGACCCGATCCTGGAACTAGACCTTCAATGAAAGAAGTAAGTTTTAAATTCACTATGTTATCAACAACTTCTGGTCTAAAAGATAAATGAAATTTATAGAGATGAGTCCGGGACGCATCCAGGGCAATGTTGATACGGGTAGATGTACAGGAGCCAAATTTGATTTTCATCCTCTTTTTATGATGCTAATTCACATCACTCAATTCTGATATCAGTAAAAGACAAACCCTGTACTGTTCAAATAAACCAGCAAATAGGAGTGAACTTAGCTTTCATTGTTTTCATGCACCCAACTTAGACATTTATGTGCTCAAAATAGGTATTCCCAAAAAAAACCCTGGATGTGCCACTGTGAGTATTATTTATTTTTTAAAGAAAGAAACCAATCCATTGCAAACTGTTTGACAAACACCCTTGCGTAGTTACGTTTAGTTGAATCTGATCAAGTTTAGTCTGGAGGGATACAGAGTATTTTTGTGGTATAGATGAGGTTTAGTTGCAAATAACCTTAAATAACCGTTGGAAATGTTCATATAGATACATCTTGAGTTCTTGCTTCCATATAACAGGGACGAGAAATTCTTTTTAAAAAACCTCCTTGATTACAGATTAACTGGTTCTATTTTTGTTTAGATTCGTGAGGACCGTTTTTTCAGTGAAGGGTTCACACCCAGTAGTTTACCTAATAGTTCCCTTACCATGGCTCCAAGATTCTCCGCATCTCATGGTCACATGATGGCACACGAACGTCGTCCACTTGCAGAAGCAAATCGTGATCTTAGATCTGGTTTATTATCATCTATACCTGAAATTGCGAAGGCAGCACTTGCAAAGGCAAACGATAAGAATAATATAAGCCATGCTGTGTTTGTTCGTGATGGACTCGGTCATAATGTAGATGAAGATCCAGAGAAGGAAGATGATGGTATAATTTTTATACTTGCTTATGTGCTTCATGTCAGCGCAGCGTTCCATGATCTTATATCTTATTTACCCTTTATGGTTTTTCACTGGAAAGTAATGTTTTGGACTTGCTGAAATTTAGGCATATAATTTGTATTGACATATATATGCAAGCCTCTATACGATCAAACATCACCTGTTTTGCAGTTGAAAACTACTCAAAAATCACTCCTCCACAGGTGATGTCTGACCGTTATATGGAGGCTTGTACATATATTTTTAGATTGCGCTTCACTTTGTCTATGAAAGTCTTTAGGTTATATTTTTATTTCCTTCCCAGGTGAACCGGACGATTTTTATTTGGGTGGCCTACATAAATTATTGAATCACATATTAGAAGAAAAACCTGCAGATAAAGAAGTCATTGACATGGGTACGTTATAAATCACCCAGTGTTTAAAATAAGAAGAAATAATAACTGAGGAGAAGTGATATTTGACATCACTTCAGGCTAGAAAGCTTGAATCAATGCTCAAAGATCCCTCCTCCACAGTGATTATTTCCTCTTATTTCGAACACTGTCACCGAAATCATGAGTTGAAAGGTTCTCTTTGTTTTATTTTGTGGGTGTGCATGCATTATACCCGGGACTTTGGCAAAGTTCTTGAAGCAATAAAAAAGAAATTAAAAAAACTTTGTTACAGGCCTGGATTTACAACGACATTCCCCTGTAAAGGAGCATCTTTACAGGCTAATTTGCAGCCAGCAGGTTCCAAATTAGTCTCCAAAGATGCTCCTCCACAGGGGAATGCCGGCATGAATTAAGAGGCCTGTAATTAAGTCAACAAATAAGTGTTACCAGTATAACCACAATCTTCTAAATCTGCAAAGAAGTTGCTCTCTGATTGGTTTCTGTAGTACAAACAAACCAATCGAATTACACGAGCGTGATCTGATACCTATTAAATGCGACTTATCTTTATAGATGAAGCTGAAGATCCAGCATTAACTCCAGTCTCATGGATCAGTAAATGGGTGGATTACTCAGATAAATATGGTTTAGGGTATCAATTATCTGATGGTAGTGTTGGTGTCTTATTTAATGATGCTACTAGACTCTTAATGAATGAAGATGAAATGTGAGTAACTTTTGACTGGTAATAGTGGTTCACGAATAAATAATGGATGGTTAGGCATTTTTTATTGTCTCTTTATATGGTGTATTTCTTATGCGAGGGTTTTAGTGCTAACTAACCACTAGTTCTAACTGTTGCAATGTTTAAAAGATACGCAGCATTGGCACTGTATTAGGTTGTTTAGGTCAGACATTCCTAGGCCTAAAATCCCAATGTCTGTGGAATTTTGGTGAAGTAGCCATACAAGCTTGATGACAGAACACACTTCTTAGCTTTCCACCTTTTATGTTTTAGTAATCTTCAATATATTGATAAGCAAAATAAAGAATCATTCTTCACTGTTGAAAATTCACCAGAACATTTGTATAAAAAGAAAACTTTGTTGGAATATTTCCATAGCTATATGAGCGAACATTTATTAAAGGTACTGTATGAACCCAAACTATGAAGTACGCTTATTCGATTAAGTGCACTTAAATGTGAACGTATTTGCGTCTTATTTATCTCCAACTTTTGTCCCAAAAACAACTTATTTGTTTCATTCAACGACTTACCAATGGATTGGTTTCTTCGGTACAAAAAGACCAATTTGTTGCTAGGACAGAGAAATTTTTATTTCGAAACAGTGTTTCCATAAATCTTCGGAGTCAGAAATTGCAGAAATCATTATTTTTGTGGTTTAGCTATGGAATTGGAGTCTAACACAGATCCTTTACTTGTGTCATCAAATATTTACAACTTTATATTACAGACTGGGTGTGGTGTTGAAACTAAGGCTATGGATTTAGCCCGATTACCATACTTACGAGCCTGGTTCCGTACAAGAAGTGCTATCATATTGCAGTTGAACATTGGTATACTTCAGGTAAGAAGAAAATTTCGTTACTTGTCTTAATCATGAAATGTCTCTTTCTACCAATGAAATATCTTCTTTTTCGCTTACCCATGGAATATTTCACCTACTGGAAATCAACCTTTACAATATAACTCGCATATAACTAGTTGTTTCTGAAACCCTAGAGCCTTCTTAGTGGGCAAAAAACTTGTTCAAAGTCCGCAGTAAAGACGCTAGAACAGCGTTTTCAGCGCTCATTGGGATAGGCATAAAGTCAACCAATCAACAACAATTAAATGTAAAAACGTTTTTTCTTCTTCTGGAGGTTAGGATGTTTGTTATTCTTCATGATTGGTTAAAACTCTCTGACTTCATTGTGTGATTGGTTAAAACTTGCTTTGTTGTATTATAGGTAAATTTCTTCCAAGATCATACAAAGGTTATCATATGTCCAAAAATGGAAGCTGTTTCTTATATCGATGAAAATCGTAACTTCCGGACATATAAATTGAGTGCTTTAGAAAAATACGGTTGTAGTCGTGAAGTGTTTGTACGTTTACGATACGCAAAGACAATGGTTGAACGTCTACAAAAGAAACTTATAGAAGAACGAATGGAAAAAGAAATGTGTTGAGCACTCTTTCATAGGTGTTTTCATTCCGTATCATTATTTTGGAACCACAGGGAAATCACTTATTTTAATTTCGTTCCTTACGGATCTCCAGTATGCAATTTTGCAAGTCATGGTTGTCATGTCGCGATGTAAATATGTATACAGCACATCGACGTTGTTCTAGCGTCTTTACTGCGAACTTTGGGCAAGTTTTTGTCCAATGGGAATAGCTAGTTGAATTAATAGCTGCAACGAAGTGCTTTCCCTAAATGGCACTTATTGTTGGGGTAAAGTACATTAGTAGGCTGAACAAAACTACCAGACATCGCTTGAGTATATACTCAAAAACACTCCTCCACGGGCATTGTCTGGAAGTTATATTAAGAGTTGGTAGGTGGGAGTAACCCAGCCGGCAAGAACCTGTTCTTTGCTGACTTTGAACAGCGTTTTGGTGGCTGGGAAATGAGTTGTAGTGTTTGGAATGAGAGTAAATAATCATTGCTCTTCCACAGTGATTATTTTGATTACTGAGTCAGCTTCCTTTCAATTGATTTGTACCGTTCTTCATACAATGAGAAAATGACCATTAACTTTTTAAATTTAAAATAATTGTCCCTATCAGTTAAGTTGGTAGATCGCACAGCGTGAAAAGCCTCGCGTATTTCTCCGTATTCGGACTGTATTGCGGAAAAGTACGGGACCGTATTCGGTAGGCTTTCACGCTGTGTCCTTACTTGATCTGTGAAACGGCCAACTGCTAAGGAATCATCTCAAATTGAATCTGCACTGGAGTGTGATATGTTAACGAGCTTGCAATAGATTAATGATTCGACGAAGAAACCAATCCATTGTAAGACCGTTGACTCAGTACTCTTCTCTGTAAATTTTAGTTCTTGAGACCCTAATGTTATGCTATTTAGTTTAATTTTATAAAAATATTCACTTGTATATATATTTGTCGCATATTGAGAACAGGCGTAGTGGGTGTACCTGTTTTTAGACTATTCAGATAATCGTTACAGACTCTATTTTAGCAAAAAAGTGAGTCCGGATATCTGCCCCTGTAAAAATAGAGAAAAGTGTCCTTTTTGCTCAAATTCTAGAATATGGCTTGCGTTAAATGCAAAACGTTTGACCATACTCTGAGTATTTTTTATATAAAATTTTCGCCATAGTCTTCCTTTGAGCAAAGACATTAGTGTTCTAAAGTCCTTTTTCATTTGCGGGGAAGAGTTTTAAGTCATCAAGCTCGCATCTAATTTGGTGAAGTAGTAAATGCGGACGTCATTTTGACGTTTTCCACACGTCGTTTTGACGGGTCCACCTACTAGTTGGTGGCCTTAAAATTTATTGTAGATTTAGTGGTTGATTTCTACTAAGCGAAAAAGTAGCTGTGAAAACCAAAAGAAGAGACATTGTATTGGTTGTGACGTGAATTACCAACTGAATGAATGTCTTCTTTTGGCTTTCGCAGTGAATTTTTTTGGCCTCAGGAATGCTTACATTTAATTTCTCGTTAGAGCCCATCCAAGTTGTTTTTGAAAAACAGTTTTTTAGAAGATAGGTGGAATCTGTAGATGTTCCCATAACCAATATTTAAATTTTAATCCTCAGAATTCACTACGACAATCACCTGTGGAGGACTGCATTTGAACATCGTTTTGCGGTGGCGGTGTATTTCACACGGTGTAAGGCATTTTTGAAGAATGTTTCCAATGTGTAGATATATGGATTTTGACTTTAATGTCCTTTAAATATTTTTCAAAAT
>JAULBZ010004931.1:0-14054 GCA_032360805.1 Neoturris breviconis | reverse complement strand
TTCAAATCTCTGTTTGTTCGTTTGAACTATGACTTATATTAAATAGTGTATTATGGTACTATATATCATACCAATGTGACATGTTCAACATTATGGTTCAAAGATGATTAGAAAGCTTGACTTACTTCGTCGTATCTTTAAATGCTTTCCAATCGGCTCCAAATGCAATTACCGTGATAAGTAATGGTAAACCTAAAAAACAAATATCTTAATAGCCTAATCTTTTTCTATTATATTTTTTTGTTCACACTTGGCCCCCTGAAACTTCAGTTATACCTCTCGAGATTTAGGTGTCTCCTTCTAGTATATTCTGCGTTTTTTCTCAAAGATTTATATAATATACGAATAAAAAAATAAAATAAAACAGAAAATCGACATCACAAGGGTGTTTAGACGTTGTCAAAACGTTGTTACATACAACGCCGTGTACTCACTGGGTTGGTGTTAAATCAACCTTGCCCCCAGCCACTTTTGACTTTTTTAAAATTTTTCTCGACGTTTTTTTATTTTTCTCAGGGACGAAAAATCTTTTCTATAAGGTCCGAGAAAAATTAAAAAAAAAAGTTAAAAGAGGCTGGGGGCGAACTTGGTGTTTGGTATCTTCGAGACAAAGAAAATAAAATGAAGTTATTTTTGGTTGACAAATGAATCAGAAAGTAATCATTTTCACGGCTTATTTACACCCTAATGGGCAAAAAAATGTTCAAAGTCCGAAGTTATATCAACGTTGTTTTAGCGACTTTACTGCGGACTTTGAACACTGATCAGAGTTAAAAAGTACCGAATGAGGATTTTACCGTATACAATATTGCCATATACGGTGATTCCAATGGGCAAGAACTTGTTCAAAGTCCGCAGTAGAGAGGCTAGAACAACGTCGTTCGACTTTGAACAAGTTTTTGCCAACTGGGATACACAGTTCGAATACATAAGAATTCCTTATTCAGTATACTTTCTTGCTGTGTGAAATAAGTTTTCTTAGGAACCATCTCCAAAATTCGTTATCAAAAGCAGATATCTTTAGCAGCTTTAAAAAAAGTAAAATTCAATAATTTTGAGAAAAAATAATCTATGATGAAGAGTGTTAGGTCAATGAGCTTGCAATTGATTGGTTTCTTACCATAACCAAACAAACACATTTCTTTGATTCTTTTATGTTTTCGTTTGAATATTAAAACAATGATCAATGCCAGGTTAATTCCTTCCACTAACATCCATGTAAATGTTGCGAGTGTCATGAAGTATGATAGAATCATCACAGTTACGCATACTTTCTACAAAGGAATGTATTAAAACTTTTCTGAATTTTAACAAGCAATATACACCACAAGTAAAACCTAACTAATTAGAACAACCTCGAGAATACTCAAGAGATTTATCGAGTAGACCCAAAACCTTTTCAGGTCTTCGGTCTTTTTGCAAACTCGACAAAATTTATTATTGCCAACAGCCTAGTATCCAGGCTCTCGGAACAAATTCGAAATTTAGTGCTGTTTAACTTGCTAATTAGATTTTTGAGGTTTTCCGTCTTAGTTGAAATTCCATATTTTTGCTCAAATTTCACTTTGTCTCAAGGAAATTTGGGAACTTGTTTAATGCCAATACCATTAACTCTTTGAGCCGGTCATAACCAAGCTCGTCCCTAGCTCCTTTTGACTTTTGTTAATAACAAAAAGCTTCTGGGGGCGAGCTTGGGTCGCAACCTCGTGATATTCAAAACTTTTGCTCAGAAATTCTCATTCGATATTTCTGTCTAAAGCTACATTTACACGCGTTGATTAATCGGGCCGATTTTAGCTGTCATCTTGAAATATCGGTTACGACTCGGAAAAATCTATAGAAAGAGTAGAGATTATTCCGAGTCGTAGCAAATTGTTCAAGATGGTAGCCAATATCGATCCGATTAATCATACCGTGTAAACGTAGCTTGAGGTTCCATTACCAAAATGTGTTAGAATCATTATTAACTCTATTTGGTCTGGGGGTGGCGCTCAAAAATGCCCGCCCGCCCGCCCGCCCCCAACCAAACCTTTTTTAATAACTCAGAAACAATCAACTATAGCGACTAGCAACTTAAATATATTAAACACATTTAGCTAAAATTTCAGATTCGTAGAATTATTACTTTTTAAGATGAGCGCAATATCAGAAAGCCGCCAATGAAAATATTTGTTTTTGCTGCGAAGTCCTCATAAAATAATTACGCCATAACTTTTGATTGGACATATGACAATAAAATCCTTACCAGTGGTTTATTCTCATCTTATAATTCTGATGACATCATTAGTTTTGATGATAACCCTGATAATGCCATATATTGATGTCATAGCTTTGAAAGAGATTTTTATAGGTTTGGCGCCCCTTACTGATAGATGGTGTCATTTTCGTATAAATAATTTTGGCAGCAGTACAAAAGAGAATTCAATTGTCTTTCAGAATCAGCAAATAGAACAAAAAAAATATTTCCTCAATCAAAAGTTAAAGATCTATAAATGTAGGTATCAAAAGTTGCAAAAAATCGTAAATGCTCAAAATTTTCGCTTTTGTCAGCAAAGAGTTCATTTGAAAGAGTTCATTTGAACAGATCTTTTAACCCCGTCAAGAGTGCTTAATTGACAGAGAGTCTCCGAACAACTTTCATATATTTATTTCTAACTTACCTTAGAAGCTGCTTTAAGATCATCATATAATAAAAATGGTAACTGTTGCACAATCTCTGTTGCAAGAAACACTGTAATCAAGTTTTTATGAATTACAACTTTTGTTGTGTTTTTGATTCTGAAATGTAAAGAAAAAAAATCCATCAAGGATTTCATTTAACCCTATTTTAACCGGGTTTTTTTGGAACAGGTATTTCCGGTGGAGGGAGGCTGAATGAAAATTCCCATGTCAGTATTTTTCCTTAAAATGTGTAAATTTTCCATTCTGATTTCGGTTTTAGACAGCTATTATACAGCTAGGGAAACGGGTTGGTCATTACTTACTATGACGTCATCGTCATATGACAGCTTGTGCAAATAATTTTTTTTTAGGTGAACAAATGTTTGGTCAGCAAAATTTATGAGAATGTATTTCAAGCAAAATTCACCCTATTCGAACCCCCCCCCCTCCCCCGGTCCCGTCCCCCCGGTCACATTTTACATTTTATTAGATAACTTATGCGATAACCTTTTTTGTATTACTCCGATCGATATGAAATAGCCCCCCCCCTACAAAACCTATTTCAGAAAGTTTGGTCAATATATAATTAACATTTTAGCATAATTATTTTCTCGATGGCATGATCACTCATGATGACGTCATTATTCGAAACCAGATGGGTGCAAAAAATATATTTCTAGGTAAACTTTTGTTCATATACTAGATACCAAAACGTTTTTCAGGCAAAAATAATAATAAGAAAATAAGTTTTGAAAATATTTTTTAACCACCTGTCAGAAATAGGGGAAAATTATCTCTAGTTATCAGAAAATATTTTTCAAAAGGATGCTAGATAAATTGTATGAAAAGCCCCAAAATTTTGTCATATAAGCCATTCGTTCAAAAGTTATGACAAAAATATGAGTGTGGGGAGGGGCTAAAATAACCGCCCTCAGCCTGGATAGGGTAAACGTATCAGAAGTTATGCAGGGGGGAGGAAGGGGGGGGGGGGCGAATAGGTCCCTCCCCAGTTATTAAAAAAGTTTATGAGAGAGGGGTCTGAACTCCACTAGTAAGAATTGGAAAGCATTTATTTAATTTTAAAACGGAGACGTCATGGATTGAATATAAGACACCATAAAAAAATATAATTTAGAAGTATAATGAGTTAACGATTTTACAATGGACTGATTTCTTCGCACCGAAGAGCCAATCCATTACAAGATTGTTGATGAAACACTCTTCAGTGTAGTTATCTTTTTGAATTTGGTCAAATTTAAGCTCTCCAAAAGAAGTTACTTACTGTTCGAAATTTTGACATTGTCTCTATAAAGTCGTCTGTTCAAATGTTCTGACGTAAGTGTTTTGGGTAGGAAGCAGACGGCAGAGAAATATCAAATTGTTTTGATATTCTTGTGTCCGTTTGCATCAGAAGAAGATCAAATATCTCATACGTATAACTCTTTTAATTATTAATACTGCCTTATAATCCGTTATACAACACCTGTGCTTTTAGAACCCTCCCCCTACCGAAATTTCACATATACTGAACAAGAATGCATTTCCAAAACTTGACTTATTGAGTCGATTTAATGTCGCTTGGTTACCTTAATCCTTTAAAAATGATCAAGGCAACCACCATGATAACCATATTAAATACCGAAACAAAATCTTCTAGGCTGAGGATAATTTCTCGGTGACGTTCTTCAAATGTTTTTTCTCTTCTTGAAGCTACGATCTTTAACGCCTAAAACATAAAATAGTATGTCTTTTATTTATTTGTTTATTTGTTTGTGTGTTGTTGTTGTAGTTGCTGGTGATGTTGTTGTTGTTTTGATTGTTTTTGTAGTTGTTAGACCAAAATACTTACATCCTCTTCTGAAATGTTTAATACTTCAGCCAGATGAATAATGTCCCATCGGTTGGCCTAGAATAATAAAAAATTGTATGAAGACAAAGTGGTATATTAACCTTATAGGGCATTGCGCCGTTTGTAGCTACCCAATAAACCTGAAACTTTCCGATTTTTTTTCAAAATTTTATATGGATGATCAGCACCTTTTTAAAAAGCAAAAAAGGCCGCTAGTTGCCATGGTATCCACTTATTTGTTAGTACGTAGAGCTAAAAACGCAACAGAATTAAAATAATCCTAAAAATGTCGTCAACACTTGCTGACATTAACCTTAATTTAGTGATAAGCAATTAATTAAACAGAAATTTAGATGCTACAATTACTTTTAATGATGCCATCAAAATAAAAGCCGGCATCATCAGATTTATTTTTGCGTCAAAATGTTTATAGGTATGGAATAAAGTAGCTACTACTGCACCAAGTCTAATTTTAATTCTCCAAATCAAGCTTAAATTTCATATATGAATTAATTTCTCCTAAATTTTTGCGAATATTTTTACGCGTATACGGCTACCGCTGAAAAAACTATACTGTTTAAAGATAAATGATTTTTGATTGTTAATATTTTTTACTAAGGAACCATTACATTGGTTGAAAGCGATGTTACCTGCCCGGTGACGTCGCTTTTAGCCAATGTAATGACTTCATTTAGTTCCATCATACTACATGTTGTTTGGGTTTCTTAAAGAAATCATTGGTAAGTTTTTTTTGTGATGTGTTTCAAATAAGGGACGGTCACCACCCGCAACAGTGAATCTTTTGAGCATGGCATTCTGTTATTTTGCTCAAACATACAGTGCGCCTCGATATAACAGGACACACCAATATAGCTAACGAAGTTCTAACAAACTCAATGTTCTTTCCTCAACCGGAACAAAATTAGAATCTGCTATTTGGTCAACGTCATGTTTTCTTTTTTTTATAAATTTTCAATCACATCATCGACATCATTCGCAAAAACTGGGAACTGTTCGAATGACTCATTCGCCCATTCGCGCGACTCATTTGCTTATTCGCGCGACTCATTTGCTTATTCGCGCGACCAATTTGTGCAAAGTGGAAACCGGCCTTAACCCTATTAATACTGGGCTTTTTGGGGGGTTCTTCAATACTGGGAAAAGGAATGTTTAACCCCACTCTATCAATTTTGATGGAACCATGCTGTAGTGTTGAAACTTTCCAGAATGTTAGGCCAGCACCTAATAAACATTTTGGCACAATTATTTTCTTGATAACGCTATTAATTATGGTGACGTCATTAAGGGAAAGCAGGTGGTGCAAATTTAGGTGACAAGAGGTTTGCGCACCAAATTTGGTTTCCCTAGTTACTATTTTTTTAAAATGATTCTTGGCCCTCAGAAAAATCATAAAAGTTCTAGTCGTATAGTAGGAATAAGATTACAATTCTATATTCAAAGGTACCTACAATCGTAGTTATACGATATTATAAGAATTCGGAATTTCAACTTTGAAAAATATTATATATTTACTAGCAAGGTGATCGGAATGAAAGTTTGAATTTGTTCTAAGAGCCTGGATACTAGGTTGCTAGAAAAGAGAATTTGTCGAATTTGTAAAAAGTCCTAAGATCCAAAGCCCTAACCTTAAGTCTACCGGATAAATCTTTTAGACAAATCTCTAGGGACTTGTCATGGCAGTTCTTCGAACTTATGTTTTACTTGTGGTGTATATGTAGCAAAGAGCTAGGCTGGGACTCATTTAATTCGAAATTTAACACGAAAAAGAAAATGGCCTTTGATTTTGTTCTTGACTGTAAAAAATAAAATTTATGTCCTGACTGAACACACCTCGCGCTCCGAGGGTTCGTTTTAACTCCCTCTTTAATTTTCGTTTGACCACGAGGAGACAGATCAGAAAACAACTCTCTGATATCACCTGTTGGGGAGTGTTTCAACTGAAAACGGCATTCTTCACTAGTGAAATCTGAGAATAATTTTCTGGCTTGGTTGGTTACCTGAATGAATAACTGATTAATCGGATCATCTAGTTTATCTATAAGCAGTAGATAACCTGTCTTTGTGTTCTGATATTTGTAAAAACTAAAAGTAAGAACCCAGTGAGAAAAAACTTGTTCAAAGTCCGCAGAAAAGACGCTAGATCAAAGTTGAACGACGTTGTTCTAGCGTCTTCACTGCTGACTTTGAGCAAGTTTCTACCCACTAGGAAGAGTTAGTTTATTCGGTACAAAGAAATCGAAGCATTCCAAGATCATTAAGTTAAGGCGCATCTCCGCTAAGCTCCTCTCACGTTACGTCCCCTTCAAGCAATGTTATGGCTTCATTTAGATTCGTGCGAACGACTTCGCCTAGTGTAGATCTGCCTTCACTATTTTCTCGTAAGAACTACTACAGCGTGATTATACGAAAGAATACATAGGGAGTTATTGGGAATCGTATTTTGCATAGTAATTCACGCTGCTATATCGGATTGGATATCAGACATATAGACCCTAAGCCAAAAGAAGACAATTCCATTGGTAGAAATTTCAATTTCTACCAATGGAATGTCTTCTTTTGGCTTTCGCGCGATGTATTTCGCCTAGTGTAAATCCACCTTTAACCCTACATATGTGCTGGCGGCGGATTTTGCGCCACCCCCTCCCCCTATGTCACCATAAAGCTTTGAAATAGCATATTTTGCTTAAAATCAGTATATTTTTAGAAATACGATTAATAGAGTTCTAGATAACATTTTTCCAGTTTCCAGTTTTAGGTATTTTGTAGTTCTTGAACATATTTTCTGGATTTTTAACAACAAACACCATTGCAAAATACCAAAACTATCATCCGAAAATCCGAAAAAATCTGATTTTTAAAATTTCGGAAAAATTGGGAAAAACGGGTTATTCATGTGGCCAAATTTTTTAGAAACATTTTATGATTATACGTAATCGGATCAAGTTTCATGTTATAACTACATTAACCAAGTACAAATTTTTGCGAAGTAGCTAATATTTTTGCGATTTATATAGGACTTTAAAAATAGGTGGTCTCAGGTCATGATCTATATGTTTTTATCCGTTTACGTAATGTAGTTAACATTTTCACAATCCGTTTCTTATAGATAGTTCCAAAAGGTCGAAAAGTTTTAGCTCTATTGCTTCAGTGGTTTGGTTCAGACGTTATAAATAATAATGTGACAGGGGGCTAAATCCGCTTCTCCTCCCCCCTCCCCACGGCCTAAATAAGGTTAAGGAAAGGCTTATGTTGCGAAACATGGTAAAGTGGCTTAAAATCACAAAATAAACAATTTTGATATTCCTCCGATTTGTTCGATTTTGTAAAATTTGATGTTTTTCGGATTTCCGGATTAAAATTTGCCATTTACCTACATTTAACGATTTCACTAAAAACCCGGAAACTATATAAAAGAACATTACTACCTAAAACTGCAAACAGAATAAAAAAAAGTTTTGTTGAACTCTTTTTATCAAAATTCTAAGAAAGTACGGTTTTTTAAAATTAAATGTGATGACGTCATTAGAAAAAACATATTGGGCATCATTTTGTTCCTTTTCTGATAGACTATAGCTCTACAAAGTTCCATCTCAATCCTATTAGTCGTTCAAAATTTTAAAAGTTATGGATTCCTCCCCTTCCCCTTACCCCCTTTCCCCCCTCGCCCTCACCTTTGAGGGACCGTAAAAAGCCCAGCATTAAACATCTACATCCTCAATAAGGTGGCAAGATTTCGAAAATAGTTTTTCTCTTTGAAATGGATATTAGCTACAAGCACTCACATAAATATTTGGTAAAATTTGGGCAAAAATTCAGAACTTCCACTTAGATAAAAAAAAGCCTTAAATTTTAGTTAGCAAAACAAAGTACACAAAAAACCGATTGCATTCCAAGAGCCTGAGTACTAGGCTAGGTTAGAAACCGCGGAATTTGTCGAGTTTGCAAAAAGATCAAAGATCCTAAGCCCTTTAGTCTACTCGACAAATCTCTAGAGAATTAGCCTGGTCGTTTTCCGCATTTGAAATCTACTCGTGGTGTGTATTACTCGCCAAAATCCAAGAAATGTCACTATTAATGCGTTTAATTGTTGCTATAATATTTCAATCTGAAAGATATGTAAGAAGCCTATAAACGTACTGAAAACCGAAAACGACAACTTACGACAGATTGAGTGCTGCAGTTATGTTATCAATTTTGCTTTCTAACAAGTATTCCAAGTTTTTCTAAAATTAACATAAGGTACTACTGTATCAGCACAATCCCAAATGGGCGCACGACGCCGGAACAACGTCAGAATGCGACGTCGCGATGGCTTTTGAACGTTGTTTCGACGTTGGCTGGCAGAGATGTTTGTATTTATTTTAGTAGTGTAAATCACTTCACTCAAACTATATACCACCACAAATTCGGCATGTTAAATCTTAATACAGCACTCCACCACAGATGTTTCATTTTTTGCATGTCCATGCGCTGTGAAGGAGAGTGATTATATCTCTTTATGTTTAGGTGTTTAAAAAATGAGGAATGATATCGTTACTGTGGGTGGCAAATATCCAATGTGGATTAATGATGATTATAGAGATTAGATGGGACTGATAGCTCGTACTGATCGCTAGTAAATCAAATTGAAAAGAATTAATACCGTTTTTTGGTTGTCGCAACTTATACTTTCGCTTTTGATAGCATATCCAAGCTTAAATAAGCAGAAATTAAGATACCATATATGCAGTGAGCAAAAACCTGTTTAAAGTCAGCAGTAAAGGCGTTAAAACAACGCGAAAAACGTTGTTCTAGCGTCTTTGTTTCGGACTTTGAACAAGATTTTGCTTCCGGGGTAAAGTCATTCATTCTAAAACATACTGTAAAGGTCGACTTATACTAAGCAAAATATTCGCTGTAAAAGTCAAAAGAAACAATCTATTGGTAGGAATCGACGTCACATGATTGTGACGTCAATTTCTACCAATGGAACGTCCGTTCTTTGGTATTTGCAGCGAATTGACTTCCTAAAAACCCATCATTTTATCCAATATGTTCAATATTGCCAAGAAAAATTAAATAAGTCAAAAGGGGCTGGAGACGAGCTTGCAGTATTGTATGTTGAATGAAGTCTCTTCTACGCAGAAATCATATTTAAGTTTTCAAAGAAAAGTACAGTGAGCTCTCGGTAACTCGAACACCGGATAACTCGTACTTTTATTATCTCGAACTATTTTCTTCGGTCCCTTGAGCCTTCCCTAAATACTTGAACCACTTTTTAGTCTCCCTAGTCTCGGCTAACTTTCTTCTTTTTTCTTGGGAAAAGGAATTCAAAAGACTTGTTAAATGACAAAATTCAAATTTCTTTAATTTTCAACGAATTATCAGCAAGGCTAAGACCAGCTGATACGCGAAAACTTCTTCCAATGAATGTTAATATTGTAACATTATATTGTTACGATTTTTTACTGAAGAAAGAATCGCCTTAACTCGAACAATATCACATTTTTGCCAGAATTCGACTTAACGGGAGCTTTCGCTTAACTCGAACATTTGTTAAGTCGAACTATTTCCCCTGGTCCCTTAGAAGTTCGAGTTACCGGGAGTTCACTGTACATCCCATTTCGCACACGACATCAGATCAACGTTAAAACAACGTCAAACTAACACCACAGCATTGTTTTGACGCTGTTACAGTATATATACCTTTACAATTTCAAAAACATATTCAGTATCGGTAAGATTGGATATCACGTCCATTATGTTAATAGCCATTTCAAGGGCGAATATCTTACTCCCATCGACCTCTAGAAGTTCTTCCAATAATTTCATCACATGTTTCAAACCATAACTTTTACTTCTGTCATATTTCTAAACAACAAGTTTAATTTCTGACGGACACCCTTATATACAATATTTTAACATCTTTGTTCTTTTTATTATGTGCAGAGGTAATTATAGGATAATTTATTGATTCCTCTGATTTTTTATAACACAACTCGATATATTACAATAAGAACCTGGTAGCTAAGACAAAAAAAAGATGATTTGATCTTTTAAATATATTATTTATATTAATTTAATTGGGGTCATTTTGAAACAAAAAAATATTCGTAATTAGGGATAATGTTCCCTTAGTAACCAAACTTTTAACAGATCTTTGTTTTTTTGCTTGAAAAACACTTTGATATATGGTTTTGGAAAAAAAATATTTTTCATTTTTCATTTTTTACGTCAGCAGAAACATCTTTGTTTTAAAAATTTTAGATTTGAATGAAATATAACCTGATCAAGTTTCATACATATTGTATAAGAAATTATGAGCCCTCAAATGCCCAGCCTGAATAGGGTTAAAGAACCAAGCTCGTCCCCAGCACCTTTTGATTTTTTTTTATTTTTCTCGGACCTTAGATCCTGGGGACGAGCTTGGTTAAAGAACTTCTTCACTATAGGAATTTGTAAACGAAACCAACGTGACATGTTGAATTCATTCTTAAAGATCTTTACATTTTTGATAACTCTGTGTTTTTCTTCATGAATACAACCACAATAACTAGGTTCCTTCCAAACCGTTCCTTCACCGTCTTTCATGGTGCATTTTCGTGATACTGAACCTATGAAAGATATTTAATTTTTAGTATTAACCTTTTCATAAAACAAGGAAAATGAAAGATACGTTATTCAAAGTAGAACTTGTTACAATGCCAAAACTTCCATTTTGTGCAGTGACTTATGTTTTGTGAAAAAGACTATTATCTTATTTTTCTTTCCTTTTTTGTGAGAAATAACTTGTATGGTAGATGTAAATAATGCAGAAAAGGGCGCACACGGGCGTACAAGGAAACCAAACCATTGAAAGATTGTTGAGTCAGTACTCTACGGCAGTTAGCTACACGTTTTTATAAGCAGCCAAGGTCAGACGTTAGTAGTACCGTATTTCCTCAAATAAGCGCCGCTCCTTAAATAAACGCCGCACCCTTAGAAAGAAATCATGCTTTTGTGTTAGAACGAGGACGTTTCTTTAGGATTTAAGTTAACCGTACCTTACCCTGGCTTTTTTGAACATCTCACTTCCACGGAAAGGGGTGGTAAGTCTCTCTTCCTAAAATTTGTTTTAGTAACGCAATCAACGCTTGAAACCTTCCACTTCGATCTGTTTGGGAACATTTTAATGCAAAAAAACAGACTATTATACGCTAGTGTCAGCATTTGTCCGATAGAGTGTATTTGAAATGTTTATTTCTCAAAAGCAGATTCTTCGCTAATGGAAAATTATAAAGAAGTAGTTTTCTTAATGATTTTCCATGACAATTTTGTTTGTGTTTTTCATGCTCTATTTTAAATCGTACCTGTCCAGTATGCATGAGCTGAAGTACAATTATTGAATGTTGTCAAATTTACTTCAATTGATGGCCAGAAGAAATCATAATCTGCTATCTCCATGTTGCAACGATCTAAATAAAATAAGTGAAGATAGACCTAATTACAAAATCATGGAAACGAGGTGTTTGCTGCTCAAAGTAGAACTGGTTGCAATGCAATCACTTTCTGTTTATGCAGTGTAAATGATCGTATTTTTGTAATGTCAATTCTAATTTCATAACTAATGGACATTTTCTGTATACACTGACCGATTTATATCGCCATATATGGCAATAAACATTTCGATACGACAGAATCCAGATTTATATTGGGCAGTCCTTACCATTGTGATTCAGTAAGTTTTTAGTTTGATTTCCATTAGGGGAAAATTCCACACGAAAGCCACAAATAAGACATTTTATTGATAGAAATAAATATCATATTGCGTGTGACGACACTTTGTACAAATGGAATGTCTACTTTTGGTTTTCGCGCGGAATTTTCCTCTTTCTGAAATTCTACAATTAGTAATTCAGGTAGAGAACATAGTGAACAAACGCTGAAACAAACGTTGAATGCGAATCCATGTGATGTCCACAAGCAATGAGTGCTCATTGAAGAAACATATCTTACAAGTTGTACAATTAACTTCATCTGAATGATCGAGACAATTATTTCTTCCGTCACATAAATGATCATTCCAAATCACATGATTGCTACTGCATTCGTGCACACTAGTATTATAACTCGCCATGAATGAATCTTTATCTGTAAAAACAGGTGACATGAATATGAGTTTATATACACTAGGCAGAAAATTCACTGCTAAAGCCAAAATAAAACATTCCATTAGTAGAAATCGACGTGACATCCATAATCTACCAACGAAAATGTCTTCTATTGACGATTAAGTAGAAATCAACCTTAGTGAATGATGCTATTCCCGTCCGTAATAGTCCTTTTCATAAAACAATGAAAACGAGGCGTTCGTTGTTGAAAGTAGAATTTGTTACAATGAAATAATTTGTATGCAGTGGTAAGTCACTACACACAAAGGAAGTTATTGCATTGTAACAAATTCTACTTTCAACAACGAACGTCTCGTTTTCATTGTTTCATGAAATGATCTATCAAAGGTTAATTTTCATTGGGCAAATATTTCCGTGCAAAAACAGAAGAAATTTTATTAGTAGAAATTGATGTCATACAATATGTAAACCTTAACCCTATTCTACCCGGGGGGAGGTGAGGGGGAAGGGACAAAAAAGCCCTACCTATGCCGGTTTTTGTGGATAACATTTTTATAGGATAATCCAATTACCCTAAAAGTTTGAAATGGTGTCTAAAATTTTTTTGTAGCACAAATATCCCAAAGATACTTTTAAATTCATATACAGCAGGTGTTTAGCCACACCAATTTCTGTACCCGGACCAACATTTTATAAAAATTTAAGAACATTTGGGCCTAAAGTCCAGATTGTTTTGTTCATTTTGGCCTATTATTTGGCATTTACATAAAGAGTATTTCCATTTTACTTAAAAAAACATAATACAGAAATTTGCTTTTCCTAAAATGTTATAAAACTTCAAATAAGTATATGTAAAAACATCTAAAATTCATATCACGTCTGCAAAGGATGCTGACTTCAGCAAAAGCTCAACAAATACCTGAAACATGTTTATATTTTTAAAAAGCTAACAGATTGTACTGTGTCCATACAAAATTTCAAGATGCAACCTCGTTCTCGGGACTTCGTCTCTCTTGACGTTTAACACTGTAAGAAACGTCACAGTGTTAAACGTCAAGAGAGAAGAATCCCTGCAAACGAGGTTGACCCAGCAGTTACGAGAAGTACCATAAAATATGAGTTTTCTTACCTGGGCACGGTACACACGAACCTTGCGTAGTGAGGTCTTGACACCAAGGTTTATGCTTTATTGAATAGTGCATTTCTTCTTTATAACACGTATAATGGCAGCCGTTACTTTCCCATGATGTGGTTGTTGTAGGACATGTTAAATAGTTTGCATTAGCGCATACTGGAAAAAGATATAGTTCGATTAGAACTATAGAAATTAAAATCTCAAAAATATATATGGTTGTATCTTACCCAGCCGGCAAAAACCTGTTCAAAGTCAGAAAAATAACGTTAGAACAACGTTCTGTGAACGTTGTTCTAAC
>JAULBZ010004930.1:0-14056 GCA_032360805.1 Neoturris breviconis | reverse complement strand
CGTGTGCCAAGGTGTTGTCAAGATGGTAGCAGCGGTTTTACACTGCGCGAATAGGAATTCCCTCGCGATTGCTGCCACTGTAATAACTAGAAGTTCCTTTAACCCAAGCCATTCCTTGAATAATACTGTTTTGAATAAAATGACACAAATGTTATAAATCACACCGGTGAGTATGATGTACCTGTAGGTGTGGTGGTGTCCAGTCTCTGGTAATCAAGTACAATGGGTTTTATCGACAAATACTAGTTGAAGCATCTCAACTAATCATTTCAATACATCCAACCAGTAATGATAGTTAGCATTTTTGGATGGAGACCATATAATTTCCTATTTAATGCATATAAAGTAATAATAACTTTAACAAAAATTCAGAAAATGACAAAAAGAATTCACTCTTTAACTTTTTGCAAGAGTTACATAAAGCACCTGCGAGTGGGTGCTAGAGTGATCACTCTTGTCTCAAGGAATGGACTGTTAACCCCAGAAATCTAGCAAATATAAGAGCAAGTATGTAATCACTCTGTGTTGTAGTGGTTGAAGTAAGAGGAAATAATCACTGTGGAGGAGGGATTTTTGAGCATAGAATCTCCATCTTTTTAACCATTTTGAATAATCACTTCTCCGTATTTGATCTTATTTTGAACCATGTCAGTTTCAGTAAAGAATCAATACATTTATTTCTTTTAATTAAAAGAAATTATTGGTTTCTTCAGGACGAAGAAACTAATCAATTGCAAGATCATTGATTCGGCACTCTTCTCCTGGTAACGAATTTTGGAGATGGTCCCTTACATTTGATCCATTAATTTACCTTAATTACCCCCTGAAACATGACCAAAACCACTTTACAGGGGAACTAGTAGACGACAGCTCTTCCAGAGACATGACTCAAAATTTCCACATAAGGGTGCATTTGAGCTAGGGACCTCCGGATCATACGCGCAACTGCTTAAACCACTGAGAAACACTGCCTAACTTGGAAGAGGGCAATGTTCAAATCTTTAACCCTCTTGTGATTGCAAGCCTCCAGATTGACTGTTGGTCTTTACCTGTGGAGGAGTGGTTTTGAGTACAGTTTTCAGCTTTCTGTACTGAAATTTTGACCTGTTAGGTGACGTTGCTTTGACCAATGTAATAGCTTCATTTAGAATTTGTGCAAATGAATTCGCCTAATGGAGATCCGCCTTTAAGTTGTGTTTTGCAATGTTTTCTTTCTTGTCAGGAGAATCGCACCAAACCCAAAACAGGTTGTTAAACCAATAATGAATCCAGTATTACCATCGGCGATGAATCCAGTGTTACCAACAAAGAGTATTGTTATTGCTATCGATATGGATCCAGAAAAATGGTATAAATCAGTGCTTTAAAACAGGAACATATAATCAATGCGAAGGAGTGATTTTGGAGCACGACTTTAGATTTCAAAGTCTGAAGTAGAAGTAATGCTCAAAAATGTCTTCTTCACAATGATTATTTTTCAGGAGAGAAGAGTCAACAACTTTTAATTCTATCTAGACTTATACTCTTCAATCTTAGTGACTTTTAGTAGACAATATTCGTATTCTATTGACCATTTATTATAAAATACCTTTTACGAATTTGACGCCTCGTGGCTTTCCAGTAAGGGATAAACACATGAAATCGAGAACAAATAGATCTGCTAATATCCAATAACAATCCAAATAGTATTCATTATCTTCCTTTGGTAAAGAGAAGTTTGGAGAAAACAGAAATTATCTTTTTTTTTCAAAATTACAATGGCCAATAGAGTACAAAAACGATGACATCAGAAAATGTTTGCAAAAATATTTTTATTTATTATTGTTTTTGTAAGAATGGTCCATAGCCCTACCAAGTTTGGTGGCAAAAGTATTTGCGGTTCTCGAAATTTGATATTAACCCCCCAGTCAAAAATATATTTTAAAAGCCCAGTCTAAGTAAGGATAAATGGCAATTATATGTGAGGTATAGTTTCTTTCTCCATACGAAAAATTTATTTTTTCTTCTTTAGGAAAAATTTAAGTAGCCAAGAACAAGCTAAAATCATAGATGAAAAAAAGTGAGTGTTATTCAGTGTATAGCGAATAGTCACTGGAGGAGTGATTTTTAAGCATAACTTTATATTTTAATAGCTGAAACAATGCTTAAAGATCCCTCTTCTACTAGCATTTTTTTGAGATCTCATTGAAACGGAAAAGTCCGGTTGGTGTTTCGAAAGGATGGGGTGAAAGGTGAAAAGGGCTGTGTTATTTGCCTATTGGATTGTCATGGCAAAGTTGTGGATCACAAGCATGTGTGTACGGTGCTTAAAATAACTGTAAACAATCACTGTCATGAGCAAACAAAGCTTCAGACTATAAAGCTGGAAGCTATACTCGACATTTGTTCATATTTTGTGAACTGTATGTATTACAAGAGTTTAAATTGCTACTGATCATCACTGTGTAGGAAAGAATTGGTTGAAAGTCTCTCCTCCACAGCCATGACCGACAGTTAATTTAGCCCCTGGTATCAAATATTTTGTTTCAAAAACGAGAAAAACATTTTTGTTTCAATTTTTGCTTGAATTCAACTCTTCTTTACAGATACTATATGGGTACTCATGTCAGGTACCTTCTAAAAATTCAAAAGCAAATTTCTCGGCGATTCAAAGAAACTAAATTTGATCAAATTAAACATAAATGAAACTGCACAAGGGTGTTACCTCAACCATCTTAGGGACCAAGATTCGTTCTCAGGGGAAGAGTGCTGAATCACCGATCTTGCAATAGATTGGTTTCTTCGTACTGAAGAAACCAATCAATTGCAAGCTTGTTGACTTAACATTCTTCTTCGTAGATGAATTTTTCTCAAATTTATTGCAAGACTGTTGGCTCCAGACTTTTTTGTAAATTTTCAAGCATTAATATAACGATCGGACATTACCTGTGGACGAGTGTTTCTGGGTACAGTTTTCAGCTTCTTAAAATTGTACTGAAAAACACTCCTCCCTAGGTGATGTCCGACTGTTATATTGAGGCTTGAACTTTAATTTTGAGATACTCCTGCAATCTTTATTTTAGAGAGATTGCAAGGAAGCATCTGCTATCTCTTGGTTCATCGAGCCCTGTATTAGCACCACCTATTAAGTTATCACCTATGAAGGTGATTAGTTCGTTAATTGCTCCACACAAAGTACCAAATGTTAGTTACAATACTTTCAATCAACATTTTACTCAACTCTGTGCGCAGGTAAGAATTGGTGCTTGAAATTAAGCAACTAATCACTCTGGAGGAGTTATTTTCGAGCAGAGCTTCAGGCTTAGCTACGCTCAAAAATCTCTCTTCCACAGTGATTATTTGCTCTTATTTCGACCATTCGGGTAAGAATAATCATTGCTTAAAATAAAAGCAAATAGTCATTGTGGAGGAATGATTTTTGTGCATTGCTTCAAGCTATGCAGCCTCCATTACACTATAGAAGAAAAGCAGTGTTTAAATAGTAATCAGTGTGGAGGAGTGCTTTTTTTAAGCATAGCTTTAAAAAATATCCTCCTTTTGTTCTTATTTCAATTACTAGAAGAGTAATCTTTCTAATAATTAATTGGCACCATTCAAGTTCAACATCATTAATTTCACATTTATGAATTAAGAACTTATTTGAAGGTGGGCACTTGTTTATTGTTTTGGAATTTGGGGATAAATTAGATGTTGTTATTTTTTTGGGGGACTACAGATGTTACTTATAAAGTCTTTTCTGTTGTTATTGTTGTTGTTATTATTGCTTTTGTGACTGCTGTTTGTTTGTTTGCTTGATTTGTTTTTGTCTTGTTTATTTAGAAATTTGAAGATAAGGATGTCGTTGGGTTAACACCGTTGCCCTCACCTAAATTAGTTCTGACACCTAAAGAATTACCAAACCCGAATTTTGGTGAAATTGCCATGCTTGTGGAATTTGTAAACACGTTTAAGATGTTTTTAAGATCGGAACAGGCTCCAGATATCACAGCAGGTATCAAAACTGCATTATATTTATTTCGAGTCTCTTCTTCATTGATGTGTGTATAGTATATGCAGTGTTTGAAATAACAGCAAATCAATGTTGAAGAGGGAGTTTTGAGCATCCTTTCAGACTATGCTCGAAAATCACTCCTCTACAGTGATTATTTGCTCTTATTTTGAACGCTCTGAGTAAGTGTGGTATCTTTAATATAAGCAGGAAAGGGTGCTGAATCAACGAGCTTGCAATTGATTGGTTTCTTCGTACCGAAGAAACCAATCAATTGCAAGCTCGTTGACTTAGCATGATCCCTAAGTTTTAAGTGCTTACTTTCTACAATAATCTGAGTTCCATTTGCAATACCGTCAAGATAACTTCTTTGCAGAGTGCATCAGGGTATGAATTAAGGGGTCGCACTTCGCATTGGACGAACTATTTTCCAATATTGTTAAGCATTTTTCGGTTTTAATTGCTCAGCTTTCCAAAAATTGTTTTCTAACAGTGAACAACTTTTGGTAAGCAATTTCAGTCCCATGATTCGAACCCTGTACATCTTACATTACAACGGACAAAATAAGAATAATTAATCACTGTGGAAAAGTGGTTTTTGAACATAGTCTGAAGGGATGCTCAAAACTCCCTCCTCGACAGTGATTATTTGCTCTGTTGAGGAGGGATTCTGAGCATAACTTCAGGCTTCAAAAATCACTTTTCAACATTGATTATTTTGCATCAGTAGGTAAAAACTTGTTAAAAGTCTATCATTTGTACCGCAGACTTTAAATAAATCTGGAATTTCTTTTGTTAATATTTGGTGAATGTTCATTTAGGAGAATTGATGACAGCAGTTTGCGATGTTAATAAAAATAATCTATCGATTATATCGAACATTTTACTGCAGTTTCTAAAAGTTGTACTTGGTAGTGATGACTATAAGGTACTTATCTTTAAGAGTAAATCATTGTGGAGGAGGTGGTTTCTAAGCATTGCTTAAAAAACTCCACATTGCAAGCCTTAATATAACTGCCGGACAGCACCTGTGGAGGAGTGTTTTTTGAGTATAGTGTTCAGCTTTCAAAAAACACTCCTCGACAGGTGGTGTCTGGCAGTTATATTCGAGCTTGCATTCACACTTATTTCAAACATTGCACAGAATACATGCAGTAGATCCTCCTCTGCAGTGCTCTTATTTCAACCATTGATGTGTAGATGAGTAAGAGCAAGAATTGTGCTATTAATTGGTTCCAGTTGCATTTGCAGAAATTGAAATAACTGCTGTTCTTCACTGAAAATCTCTTCTCTACAGTGATGACCGGCAGTTATTTTAATTCCTGTATTGAAAGCTCGTTAACATAAGAATTTTCAGTGCAAATTTATATTTGTTTATATTTGTTTCGAAGCTACAATTTAAAGCAAAGTTGTTATGTTGTTACTTCACTTTTATCTTCTTCTACAATCATGTGCAGAAATATTTGAATTTGCTCTAAGAGCCTGGGTACTAAGCTGCTAGAAACAACAGAATGTGTCGAGTTTGTAAAAAGACCTAAGACCCTAAGCTCTAAGTCGTAAGTCTACTTGATAAATCACTGAGATAAATCTCTTTCAACGTCATTAGTTATGTTTTACTTGTGGTTTGTATTTTACGTCAAAATTTGTAAAACGTCTTGGAAAATTACACTCGTGATTGTAGATGAGTATGTCACCCAATTTCTTAATATATTAATTATACAAGCTTGCTTTCCCATAATTTCAAGGAATGTAAATATAATAAGAAATATTCAGGGATTATGTCAAACAATTGGAGAAGAAAGTCTCCTAAAACAAAATTTGACTTCAAAGCATGTTTCACATGATGCAAGGTTTGTAAGCATGCATAATACTATTTTAAAACTGACACATGCAGACACAAGGATAGCAAAACGTTTTCATATATTTTACGTGCTTCATGCTCAATATGCTTGCTTCACAATGTAGCGATGGTGGTCACATTTAGCTTGCATACGAATTTGCCCTTGACTTCTACAAATCATCGTAAGTGTGAAACAGGCTTTAGTTGAAATAAGAGTAAATAATCATTGTGGAGGAGAAAGTTTTGAGCATAGTTTCAGGCTTTGTAGCCTGAAGCTATGCTCAAAAAATCACTCCTCCATAGTGATAATTTGCTTTAATATTGACCACTGTTTATTTTTTGTAATTTTTCAGATAATTGGACTTAAATTGGAACTTGCTGATCTACCTTTAACAGAATTCACAGTGTCGTACTTAACAGAACAATTTATCAAATCACAATTTGATAAGAAGAGGAAAGTAAAATTAGCACAAAAGACGGCTTCTAGAAAGAAATATGGTGACGATGATGATAGTGAAATAGAGAGTAACCATGACAACTGTAATAATGACAGTACATTTATAATAAGTGACGATGAGGATGATGATGATAACGATATGGACTACAAGGACTACAAGGACTTCAATAAGGTCTCAAATTTATCCATATTTCAGTGCTCCAAATAAAAGGAAATAATCACTATGGAGGAGGGTTTTTTTCCATTTATAATATAAGCTGAAGCTCAGTTCATTCCTTGAGATGAGAGTGATCGCACACACTCACAAATATAGTTACGTAAAAAAAACAGTGAACTGTTTTAGGGCTTAATACCTTATATGCATAGAAATAGAAAATCTTTAAAGTCTCCATCAAAAATACTAAGCTCGCATTGGGGAGCATCTCAAAAATATATATATAAAAATATCTACAGAGGAGAGTACTGAGTCAATGGAAGAAACCAATCCATTGCAAGATCATTGACCTAACACACTTCTGCACAGATTCATTTTGGTTGAATTTTGTCAATTTTAGTAGATTTAACCCTCCCAAAAAGTTAGTTTTTAAGCAAAATTTTGAGATGATCCCTCACCATAATTGAATTGACTTGTTGAAATGTTTAACTTGTTTATCTGGATGATATCCTTTGTCAAGTCTGAATATAACTGCTGAACACTATACTAAAAAACAATCTTCCACAGGTGATGTTCGATAGTTATATCAAGCTTCATTGTACGTCCATTCTTAAATTACAAGAGCAATGACTGCACACCACCATATCTGTACCCTATACTCACAGGTGTGATTTGCAGCATTTGTGTCATTTTATTCAAAGCAATGCTAAAAAATCACTCCTTTACACAGTGATTGATTATCTGCTTCTATTTCAATTATTGTTATTTTACCCCTCCTACTGCTTGAAATAAGAGCAAATAATCACTGTGGGATTTTTTCTTTCATGGCATTGGACCCTTATTTGAGGGTGTGTTCTTACTGGAATGCTTTTTAAAAAAAATATAAACCCTATTCTTACTGGGGGGACTGTTTCAATCACCTAGTGATTTAATCACTTACTATGCTATTATTATTTAGCAGAAGAAAGCAAAGAAAAGAAAAACTGATCCAGTTGATATATTTGAACTAAAGGTCTGTTGTTTTTAAGAAACTTTCAGACAAACAGTTAACTTGCAGAAGATCTGTTGTTTTTAGGTTGATAAGTAACTCCCAAACAAACAGAAAATATGAAAAATATTGCAGTGGTTGAAATAAGAGTAAATAATCACTGTGGAGAAGGGATTTTTTACTTAAGCGTAGCTTTATAGCTTGAAGCTACGTTCAAAATTCTCTTCTCCAAAGTGATTATATGCTCTTATTTTAACCGTATTGATTTTGAAATTTTGATATTGGTTGCCAGTTGAAATATAGGCATAAAAAGAATGCTGGTCATTTTACAATCACGGTTACTTAAAGAGCCATCTCCAAAATTCGTTATCAAAAGCAGATATCTTAGCAGCTTTAAAAAAAGTAAAATTCAATAATTTTGAGAAAAATTAATCTATGATGAAGAGTGTTAAGTCAATTCCAAGATCATTGATTCAGCACTCTTCCCCTGGTAACGAATTTTGGAGATGGTCCCTAAGCTGTATGAATATCTTAAACATTTATAAGGATTATCAATATCACCTGCAACATTTGAGAATATTTTCTCTCTAAGATAAAGTAGATGCTCATAATGCAATTCATGTTCGGTCGTCATCATCCATCTCGCATTCAAAGCTACTGACATTTCTTTCCATGAAACTTCTTCTGGAACATCAAACGGTTCTCGGTCCTAACATAAACACCAAGAAAAATAAAAATAAGTGCACTTGTTCCAGCATGCCTAGCCTAGAAATAGATCTCGGTCTGCAGAAACGAAAACAAAAAAAATTAAACAGTCTGCTTGGTCGACTTCTTTGGTTTTCATTTGATCATCAGTACACAAGATTAAAATCCCAGGATTATAAAAAACTGATAACAAGAGGTTTGTTATACATAGATCGAAATATTAGATAGTGATCAGCTGCAAAGTCTGAAACTATGCTAAAAAGTGGTTAATTACTGTTATTTCAACCACTACCACCAGTTCCAAGAAAATATAACAGAAATGCTCTTACTTTGAGCACTGCTACCATGCATCCCGATGGGCAAAATCTTGTTCAAAGTCAGCGTCGTTCAACGTTGTTCTACCTGCTTTACTGCCGACTTTGAACAAGTTTTTGCACACTAGGATTTAAAATTAAGATCGCATTGCACTTGGAATACTCTTTGAAAAACATACCGGATTTGAAAACATATTATCCCATATAATGGTAGCTTCTGAATTTGGTCCTTGGTTACCATGGACAACTACAACAACTGGAACAGACATACACTAAAAAGATGTTATAACAATTATTAATAACATGGTGATTTTCTAGTTACATGCTGAAATCTGTGTGGGCCCTGATGAAAGTAGAAAGTGACATCTTTAAGAAAGCAGTACTTGGGAGTAGTACCTTTATTTTTATTGAGATGAAAGTTATGTCAATAAACTGGTAGTAAGAGAGAAACCAATCAAATGGCAGAGCGATGATTCAGACTTCTCGTCTATGGGTTATATTCGCAATAAAAAAAAGTTATCTTACCAGGACAGGAAGTTCATCACCACTGATGTTTAGTTTAGCAGAAAATACAAGAGCACTTTTTGCCTCTAATACAGACTAAACGAAAGATTTATTAACAATGTAAATTTCATCCAACACAAGTAAAATAAATGATAAATTATATATGGGTCAAGGTATCCGTAGAAAACAGCATTATGTCAATGAACTTGTTGGCTTAAGCCTGAATATAACTGCCAGACATCACCTGTGGAGGAGTGTTTTTGAATAATAGTGTTCAGCTTAACAGCTGAACACTGTACTCAAAAAACACTCCTCCACAGGTGATGCCTGGCAGTTATATTCAGGCTTGTTGAATCGGTACTTTTTTCCACAATGTTGTCAACTATTGCTTTAATAAGCAGTTCTCTGAATTCACGACGGCATTCCCCTCTGGAGGAGATCTTTGGAGGCTAATTGCAGTCAACAGGCTGCAAAATAGTCACCAAAGATGCTCATCCACAGGGGAGTGCTAACATGAATTCAGAGGCCTAAACATGAATTCAGAGGCCTGAACAAGAACAGGTTGACATAATAAAAACAGGTCCTACTTTGCATAATCGATGAAAATTTGATTTTTAAAGAATTACGATCTAATTTTCAATCAGTACTTATACTAAATGATTATCGCCAAAAAAGAGGGGTTGGTTTTGTCATGTCAACGCAGTAGAGCGTACTTTCCGAGTGTAATATACTAAAGAGAAATTTTCTTACCTCTTGTCCTTTCCTGTCTTGTCGTTTAATTTTTTTCAATTGCTAAAAAGTTATCAAAGTAAAATAAAAGCAGGTCAGTAATCAGCATTTAGAATTTCCGTGTCTTGCCACAAACTGACAATTAATACAAAGCTACAAAGCCTGAAGCAATGCTCCATAAATATCTCCTCCACATTGATTATTTACAAGAGTAAATAAGCATAATACATGAACTGTGTACTTCCATACAAAATTACATAGTCCAGACATCACCTGTGGAGGAGTGTTTTTTTAGTATACTCAAAAAACGCTCCTCCACGGGTGATATCCGGCAATTATATATGCATTCGTGATGATATTTAGTAGACCGCTCTGAGTACAGTTCCAATTTATAAGAAACAAACCAGAGGTTAAAATAACTGATGATCATCACCGTGATTTTTCAGAATATTGAAAGCTAAATTGGTTGAAAATATTCTGAAACATTTCTCCTCCACAGTTATTTTAACCCCTGCAAACTGATATAGTCTTACCAGATTTTTAAATTCAGCTTGTAAAGTTGTTCGATCTTTGTTATGTTCCATTACCTAATAAAAAGTAAGGCATTCTCTTGTGAAGGAGCATCTTTGAAGACTAATTTGCAGCCTTTTGGCTGCAAATTAGTCTCAAAAGGTGCTCATCCACAGGGAAATGACATCGTGAATTCAAAGGCCTGTAACACACACAGTGAATATAGAGAACGCATAATTTAAATTATCTCTATCCACTTTTCTCTGCATACGAAGTGAAACTTTATTTTTGAATCATTGAAAAGGACAGTAATATTAAAATATTTTGCTGTTGCAAAATAATAAATAAAAAAGATATATATTTTTATAGTGCTAAATTTTAAAGATGTCTTTTTTATTTATTTGCTACTAACAATATAATTGTTTATATATCATTTTTTTAATAATATAATTGTTTATATATCATTTTCAGGCTTTTCCTAACTTCTTTTTGGCCAATTTGCATTATAAATTTAAAGACCCCCGGCCAAATCGAGTTAACTACTCTTAGCAAATTCATTCTGAGCTTCGGATCAATAATATGAGTGATGACCCATCAAAATACTTACACATTTTTCATTCAAGATATCACCACATGTTCCAATCTCTCTAAAAGATCAAGTTGTAAACATTTTAAAAACAGTTACTGACAGTAATAATAAGGATGTGATCAAAATAAGAGCACATATTCACTCTGAAGTTTTAGAGCTTAACTTTAGGGTTTACAGCTTTAATTTTCGTGCATACAAATTTTGTCAAATTTGCAAATTTATGCTTGTTTCGCGAAAATTAAATTTTCATGCCAGACAAAGCGCGAAAGTAAGAGCACGCAAAATCTTGACAAAATTTGTGATTCATGAAAATTTGTACACGTGCTCACTCTTGAAAAAAATTAGAAATTTTATGCCAATTGTCTTGTTATACAAAATTTATGGCCTTTAGCCTAAGTTGAAATTTCAAATTTTTGCATGAATTTCACTTTTTCTCATATAATTCATTGCCAAAATTGTAGCCACGAGTATCCATGTTTCATTTTTCTATTGTGACCAGACCATGAGTGTTTCTTTAGGAAAACCTTTCCCAATTTGCAAAAATCAAACAAAACAACTAAACTCGTGAAAAAATACACGCAAAAATCAATATACCTAAAAATCAAAATCGTTCCAGAGATTATTTACTCTTACTTCAATCACAGGAGCATTAGAAATACTTAATCAAAGCAACAGTATCGAAAGTAGCTGCCATACCGATCAAATACAATGTTACAAAATGATACAAAATATATGTGTATCTTAATCAAAGCAACAGTATCGAAAGTAGCTGCCATATCGATCAAATATAATGTTACAAATAATACAATATATATGTGTATATAGGTATATAGAAAATATGGTTTATGTATCTAGAATAATGAACATAGGCTATTATGTGTAGTATGCTATATGTATGTTATGCATAGGCAATTATTATATGCATAAGTATCCATAGGCTATGTACATTTCTCTGTAATCATTGATAAAACACTAGACAATAAAAGAAAATAAGAACTTTTTAGAGATATTAAATGCCTAGAAATATAGTACTTGACAACAAATAACGCCTACTCGACAGAGCTAGAGATATTTTGGTAATTACAAAGTGCTTATGATTGGTTTTATCACATCTTTATTTTTCAAATAAATGCCTATCTCGAATAAATGTCTATCTTGAATAAACCTACTACCCAAATACCTCTGGATTCATTGTTTGGAAGATATAACTCAAAAAATGCTGACTATTTGGGGGTACATAGTCCATAGCAACAGGGACCAAAAACACACTAAAGTAAAAAGCCCATAGCAGCCATCTGTTTTAAGACTTGAAACTTGATCAGTAATTTTATCAAGGTTTTAAATGTGTGTTTTAAATTGGCAGTTTTTACCTAAGCAACGGTTGCCATGGTAATTAACAAGTTTGGTGGGCCAAAGATCACTCCCCCACAGTGATCATTTGTTCTAATTTCGTGCACTACCCTTTGTAACTCAGAATACTTACTCCAGCTTCTTTCCTTGTACTAAATCCTTACATTGCTTTTCACTAAAATAAATAAAGGTAAGCAATTACTGCATAATTTGTGCAATGTACAATTATTACTGGGTAATACTGGTCTTAACATTCGAAATGAGTACCTTATAAAACCTTGTTTTCGGCGGACTTAATGCACCCAAAATAATGCTTTTTTTCAGCACAACACGCCTGCCGCATAAAAAGTCAGTCAATATTAGGCAGCTACTAAAAGTACCCAAAAATCAAAATTCTGAAGAAAAAATAGATAAAAGATATAAATTTTTCTACCTCAACAACAGCAGTCATACGACAGAACATGTTGTGCAACATTGTTTCCAATACATCGTAAGACAATCATGCAATTGCTGCAAAATTTAGTTCTTGGAAAACAGGATTTAGAATTAATTATTATTAAAATGTCAAAATAGAAGTATTTACCTCAAAATGGACACAGTAACTTCAGGACAATTCATCTGTAGATTTAATTTTGAACCAACTAATAACCTACATGGAAAGAATTAAAACCTTTCAGTGAACAAAAAAAGTAAATGTTTACAGTGGAGGAGGGATGGCTTGAAGCCATGATAAAAAAACACTTCTCCACCGATTATTTGCTCTTACCTTACCACTTTTAAACTTTCCGTGAATTTCAGACATGACAAACAATTCATTTCACATGCATTCTTGTTGGGACAGGAAACAGCATTGTTAAAATTGACTGAAATTATTCTGAAAAATCTCTCCTCCACATAACTTAATTCCTGATTATTATCTTACCTGACTGAAGCTTGAAATTTAGTCTGTGTTTTAAGAACTTGAGGTGGTTGTTTATCAACTATAAAAGACCTAAAATGAAAAGAGTACTTAAGAGATAAAATTATTGCAGGAATTATTGCGGAAGAAATTTTTGCAGAAGGATTTTTTTTGTGATTTTGCCCCCAAATTGCAAACATAAATTTCGCAAATGTCTTTGCTTAGCAAGGGAATCACACAAAAACATTCTGCAAACTCTGTCAAAATTGATGCAATTGCAAAAATAAATTCCACAGTTGCGGATGGAACTCAGATAACAAACATAATATACCCTACAAATATCCCAATGCATGTATAATATATTTCATCGTTCCCTGGTTCAGTAGGTATTTCTAACTTTATTTTGGTGGTCTGACCGAAAACCTTTTTACCACATTTTCATCCTTTAGATGAATAAATAAATTCCGCAATGTTTCCACACTACTCCTCAAACGCAAGAATAAATTCCTGAAAATCTACTATTTTTACATCGCTCATCCGAAAAAATAAATTCCCCAAAGATTTCTTCCAGAATAATTTTATCCCTTAAGGTATTATAAAATCAACATCATAACTTTATTAAACTGAATGAAATGATTATTACATAATCAAATTTGTTCTGTTTCCTAATTTATGTAAAGCATCCAGCTGACATGAAAAAATAAAATTGCAAAATGTAAACCCCCGGATATATCATATCATTTTTCTTTAAAAGAGAACAATTTTAAAAAAAGATTGATTGAAAGGGAATATTTAGATCTAAAGATATCCGCCCTCTTAGGATAAATCATATCCTTTTTGGATCGGTTTCTTTGATTGGTCAAAATAAGGCTAAATAATCACAAGCATATCTTTAGTAGCCTGAAGCTATGCTCAAAAATCACTCATCCAGTATTATTTCCTCTTATTTCAACCCTACAACCCCTCACATAAAATATGAGACGTTTTTGAATTTTAGCAAGCAATATACACCACAAGCAAAACGCAAGTG
>JAULBZ010004929.1:0-14057 GCA_032360805.1 Neoturris breviconis | reverse complement strand
AAAATCTCTTCCCAGGAAAGTTTCTTCCCTTTAAAATAAACAAACTAATTTATTTTTAGGATTCAGAGGAACATTTAACTCGCATGTTTGATAAATATGTTCAAAAAGTTCTTGATTTCAAACGATTGAATTGTACGGAATTAGTTGTAACGTCCGAACTCAACTGTATTGAATCTTTATGTGTTTTGTTAAATGCTTTACTCACAGAGAAAAATGGGGTACGTATATTTATGCTTACATTATAAGCTGTGCAGAAATATAGTTGATATGAGTGTAAATATCTGTGCAGAAGAATACTTAGCCAAGGATCTTATATACTAATGGTTCAATAATACATTGGTTAAACTAGGTGCAAACATGTGTAGTCTGGAGCTCAAGCATCCCTCCTCCACAATGATTATACACTCGTGTTTTGACTACTCATGGTAATGACAGTAATTGATTGTAGTTCTGTTTTAAAACCCTTTAGGTGAGTAGTGTTGATACAGACAACTATGGAAAGATGATTGAATTTTGGTTTCTGTTTTGCCTCATTTGGTCAGTTTGTGCATCTGTTGATGAAGATAGTAGAAAGAAACTTGATAACTTTTTACGAGAATTGGAAGGTCAATTTCCTGCTAAAGTAAGTATTTCCATTATTAATGTTCTTATCCTTGTGTCTGTTGAATGGTATCTGACAGTTATTATTAAGCTTGGTAAATCGTAATGTAAAATATTTTTATTCGTTGTTTTAACATTAGGACACTGTGTATGAGTATTATGTTGATGTAAAACAAAAATCATGGGCATTATGGGAAGATCGACTGAGAGCTGGTTGGAGATATTCTCCCACGTAAGTAAATTCTTAAAAGTATGTGTTAAAGTGAAAATCTCTAACAAGTAAATTTCCATGATGGCTGACTCTGTCATTGATTATGTGCCTCTCATTTATAATTTCAACTTAACCTTGAATATGACATGTGGAGGAGTGGTTTTGAATATAGTTTTCAGTTTTGCGGCTGAAAATCATACTCAAAATGCACACTTCCACAGTTGATGACCTGCAGTTATTTTCAGCCTTGTGCACTTGTTTCTTAGGATGCCGTTTTATAAGATTATGGTTCCTACTGTTGATTCAGTTCGGTATAACTTTCTACTTGATATTTTAATTCGAGCTAAAAGACCTGCACTTCTGTCTGGTCCAGTTGGAACTGGAAAAACATCTGTTGCTCAGAAAGTATTAGAAGGTTTAGATGCCAAAACATGGAGTGTTCTTACTATTAATATGTCTGCTCAGGTAAATATTTGGTTTCTACACAACTATAATAGTCAGCATTTCTAAGGAGTGATCCAGCAAGTATGTCTTTTTGATGTTGACGTGTAGTCATGTGCTTGCAGAGTATAACGTAACAGTGTGCATAAGAGCTTTGAACAAGCTTAACAATACTTTTGTATAATAATATACATGCTTCTTTTTATTAGTTTCTATTATTATGTTGTTAAGGTTGATTAGTAGTAAAATAGTAAATTCCGCGAGTAAGATAAAACAAGACATTCCATTGGTAGAAATTGACATCATATGTCATGTGGTGTCAATTTCTACCAATGGAATATCTTCTTTTGGCTTACAGAATTTTCTGCATAATGGAAACTAACCTTTAAGTTCTTAAATTACAAAGCCTCTTTCACACTTATAGTATAGTCACAGGTGCAAGGGTGGCACACAAATCAATAGTTAAAACTGGCACAAGTAGACGCAAGAATATTTAAATTTTTTGATATTTATTTACGGTGTACTCTTTCTTAAAATGTTTATGTAATGCTGTGGTCACATTATGCTACATTTTGTGCTTATTTGCATGAAACTGTTTTTAGAGTTCTTCTAATAATGTACAAGAAATAATTGAAAGTAAAGTTGAAAAGCGAACAAAAGGTATGTCATCATTATTGAGGTTACCTTAAAAGTCCGATATTAAGCCCTGAGCTTATATAAGTTTGTAAGACTTTTGTGATTGGCCTATTTTTGTGGGGGAGGGGGCTTATCTATGGAGGGCATTTTGCGTTAGAGCTACAGGTGGGCTTATACTATTATTAGCTTTTGCGTTATTTTGAGCATTAGTAAAAGTATAGAAAACAGGCATTTGAAAGGAGTTATTTAAAAATACTTGAAAATAAGGTGCTTCTTGAAATTAAGGAGTTTTTTTATAATATAAATATATGAGAAAATTTGACATTATGACTTAAATACACTGTCTGTTGAAACAAAAATGTCTTTATTCCTTGCTTTATGAGACCATTGCTTTATTATGTCATATCGAAATAGGCCCATGGTACTATCGGATTTTTACGGTATCTTCTGGTATTAAATCCTTTAGCAATCCTGCTAGCAATCCAACAAGTTTAAGTTTAATATAGCTGGCATAATATTACCATAAATACTAGTCTAATTGTGTGTAAAATGTGATGTTATTTTGCTAGTGCTATTTTTAAGCGCCAATATTTTGAACTAAATTTTTTTAAGTCCTTTAACACTATTCATGCCAGGGGGGATTATTTTGGAATAGCTTTTAGTTGGGTAAGCTATAATATTCTGAAATTTTGACAATGTTATTATTTTTCTTTTTTGGGATTGGAAGTATAAAAAAGATATTTGGAAAAAGTATAATAACCATCCGAACCATGCCCAATTTTGGAAGCAGATTTTTCCCCCTTATTTTTGCTAATTTTTGTATTTCTTAACATGTTCTGAAAATATGACATCAAAATAATGACATCATCAAAAAAAAAATTGGATTTTTTAATTTTCTTTTTTAATTGTCTATAACTCTGCAAAGTTTCAAGCCCTCAGCATTGTTCGTTCCGAAGTTAGATAGGGGCATGAATATGCTATCCAAGCTACCTCATCATCCTTTGAGATATTATTTCTTACTATAGCAATAAAATAGATAAACATTCGAACACTGTAGCACTGCTTCATTATTAAATACCAGTTGTAGCAGTGAGCTTGTACAGTAATGCAGACATGACACTTTTCATGTCTAGAAGTGCTGAAATATTATTGTTTTACTGTGTTTTTAAGCCTAAGGTGTAAAGGTGGATTAGCATGTCACCTTTTGTTTTATAGGTGTGTATGTACCAGCAGGAGGTAAACAAATGATAACTTTTATGGACGACTTAAATATGCCAGCAAAAGATACATTTGGGTCGCAACCACCTCTTGAATTGATACGTCAATGGATTGATTATGGATTTTGGTATGATAGACAAAAACAAACGAGTAAATATGTGAAGGTAAGTAAGATAAATGAAACAAGTAAATATGTGGATGGTAAGTAAGATAAATGAAACAAAAAAGTAAATTTTACTGCAAGTAGAATGTGAGTGATTTTTAAGCAGAGCTTAATGCTACATGCTGAAGCTGTGCTCAAAAATCTCCCCTCCACAGTGATTACATTTATCACTTCAGATCAACGAGAAGTACTAGCCTGTACTAATAATACACTACCCTCTCTAAGCCTGTGTAGTTATTCCGAACTCTGATTTCACATGTATTGAAATAACTTACTATTAAATGCTTCAATGAGAAAAATCTGTTCAAAGTCAACAGCAAAGACACTAGAACAATGTTGAAACATGTTTTTGCCCACTGGGTTCAGTCTAAGTAATATGGGCTATTAATTGCTAAAATAGAAAATATTTCTCGGAACGTCTGTGACAGATATTGATTGACACCTACATCGGGGATGCCTACTGCATTTGTTTTATATATTAGGACATGTTACTTGTAGCTGCTATGGGTCCACCAGGTGGCGGTAGAAGTGTTATCTCTAAAAGATTACAGAGTAGATTCAACGTAATTAATATGACTTTCCCTCAAGTAAGTTTCTTTGTCTGCCATTTTTGACTTTGAAGATCTCTGCTACATACTGACAGGTTTGGTGGAAAGTTTTAGATGCAAAACAAAGGTTGGTTTACATTACGCAGAATCTTTGGTGGAAAAATCCAAAGAAAGACATTACAAATTGACGTCATATTCCAAACAAAACCTTTTGCCTAATGAAAATCTACCTTCAGATATAAAATGTTGTAGGACAGAAAACAGAGTGCAAAATATATAGTCCGAATTTAAGTTTTACTATATCATTTGACATTCCATCATTCCTCTTATTACCCAGTCCCTTTTAGTTTATTAACTTTACGAGGGCGAGAGGTTTGATAGGATAGAATGAGGCAAGTATAAGTTTGTTTACAGTATTCAAAAAGTTTGTTTTGTTGTTGGTTTGGAAAAAATGGAAATAAATTTAATTTTCCATCAAATTTTGATCTAGGCAAATCTGGGAATAAATCACCTGTGAAAGAGTGTTTTTAGTATAGTTTTCAACATTGCAGTATCTATTGTTTCTTTGAAATAATTAAGAACCGATGTATTACTCAACCACTAACATAATATTCACGTTGGGTTTTAACTTTTTTTTTAACTTATTCAAACAGTGACTTGGCTTAAATGTAGCGAACCCTGATTAATGATGGAAAGTCTGAATGCATGCAGTAAGTAAGTGCTTGTCGATGACTTTATAACTTTTTCATTAGGAAAGTCAAATCAAGAGAATATTTGGTACAATGATAAATCAAAAACTTCAAGAGTTTGAAGAGGAAGTGAAAGCAACTGGAGATATTATTACACAGGTATGCCTGAAAAATATATGTTAGACAAGATGATGCCTGATAGTAACTTTCCGTGCCAGGGTTTTGCAAAATAATTATTCATTCTAACTTGAGTTATGACACTTTTTTTTGTCTGTAAAAGGTATAAACTAGAATTACTTAGTTTTAGTAAATTTCTAAAATGTGTGCTTAACAGAATGGTGTAAATATGCAAATAACTTGAGTTCAACTTTTGACGATGGGATAAGAAACACGGAAATGGTGTTTTTTACCTGATTTTTCCCTAATTCTTTCAATAGAAGTAAGTTTAAATATTAGGCTATAAAAATATACATTTGATATTGAAATATATGTTTACAGTATAGTATTTTAAGCTTGAAGACAGCACATTGCTGAAGGTACAGACTATCCTTAAATAGTTTATTCTTCTGAGGGAAGCTTTTAGGCGTAAAAAACTAAATTCATCTCAATTTGGCTGAAATGATATTGCTTGTAGAAGAGTGCCCTTTTTTGAGCTTGTGATTGGTTTTCTAAAATGCTAAAACACAGAAAAACTTTGTCTCAGGACTGTTCTCTGTAATATTATTAATGTCCCTTATATCTATCTGATGATTTAATTTCTCCTTTTGTATGAAACACTAATTAAATCTATTAAATTTAGTGAATATACCATTTAGTGATTTTCGTGATTTTTTCAAAACTGACAAAATTGAATACATATCATTGTCTTATATTGTCAAGATTTAAAATGCGCTAAATACATTTTTACATTTTCCCATTCTTCCAGGATTGAAATGAAATAAAGTGTTTCATTTCAGTTTAATAATGATTAACTTTCTTTTTAGGCTACAATTGATATATACAAATCAATCATTCAGACAATGTTACCAACTCCAACCAAGATTCATTACTTATTCAATCTCAGAGATATATCAAAGGTACATTAGATTTATATCCTTTTCATATATCCTCTGAATAGTGAAAACTAACATGACGTCTTCAATATATAATTATATCCAGTTATATTTTTGATGTCGGTTTCACCAGTGGTCTAGGAGTAATACAAATTTTTAAGTTATGCTTAAACATTGTAATTATTTAGTGTTAATTTGAGCGCTGTTCATCATGAGTTCCTACTTTAGGTATTTCAAGGCCTTCTTCGAGCAAACAAAGATTATCATGATACAAAAAGTAGCATTGCTAGATTATGGGTACATGAATGCTTTAGGTATGTAACTATTCTGTGTGTGATATATCTGTTTAGGTATGTTGTATATCTATTATTAGTAATTTGACTGTGTTTTAGATTGGACTATAAACTTATCTATTTCAGGGGAAGTATGTTGGTTTAATCAATGCCATATTTTGCATTGACATTCAGAATCATCTTAACCCTATTTCTACTAGGCTTTTTAGGGCTCTGAAAATTTGGGTACTTCTATAACTTTTGATAGGACCATGCTGTATTGTTGTCTCTTTCTGGAAAGTTTAGTCAATAAACATTTTTGCATAATTATTTTTGTGATGACGTCATTGCTTATGATGACGTCATTAAGGAAAAACAGGTGGCGCAAAAAAAATGTTTTTAGGTGAATTTTTTTTTGTCTCTATAATTTGTCAGAAGGTTTTTCAAGCAAAAATAACAAGAAAAAAAATTCTTTCTAAAATAATTTTTTACCACCTGTCAAAAAGCTGGCTACTAAGGTAAAATTATTCCTAGTTACCAAAAAAAATATTTTTTCAAAGTGATTCTAAATAAATTATAGGAAAAGTCCCAAAATCTCTAGTCATAATAAGCCATTCATTCAAAAGTTATGAAATAAAGTATGACAGGGGGCACCAGTAGAAATAGGGTTAAAAACAGAGTAGAGTAAAACAGAGTACTGAGTGAAAAATCTTGCAATGGATTGAATTGTTTGTACAAAAAAATCGATCGCAAGATGGTTTATTTATTTTCTTTTGCTAAAAAAATGATTTGGGATATATTTATTATTGTCAATATTAACTTGTTCAAAGTCCATAGAAAATATGCTAGAACAAAATCATCGATATTATTCTAGTGTCTTTACTGCTGACTTTGAGAAAGTTTTAACCCACTGGATAAAACCTGTTTCACACTTATGGCACAGTTGTAGAATAAGATACAAACACAAATGCAGACGTTACATGACATAACATAACGTGACCACCAATACTATTATGAAGCAAGAAGCAATCACTTTGAACATGCAGTAGATGAAATCATGAAAGTTTTGATATTCTTGTTTGTGTTTGTATTAGTCTTGATATTATGTTGCTCATGTGATTATGTCAGTAGTATGAAACAGGTGTAAGAGAGAAACCTATAAAACTTTAGAATCTCATAATTGTTGTGTTCAGTAATATGCATGGTTTGATTATTTTTAGAGTATTTGCTGATCGTTTGATTGACGAAACTGATCATGAATCATTCTTAACCTTATTAAGTGATAAACTTGGAACAATGTTAGATTTCTCATATCATAATCTATGCCCAAATAAAGTTCCACCAATATTTGGTAAGAAATAAGCTGAACAATAATGGAGAGTAGTACTAAGTGAATGCTATTTTGAATGACTTTATTTGTAAAAATTGCTTAATTGCAAGCTCGTTAATATAATACAAGGGTACTGGCTATTGTTTTTTGTTAGCCAAACATTTATTTTTTTGTATACAAAAAGTTTTTAACCAATAGTTTGCAGAATATGTAAACAAACCTTTTGAATGTTTTATTGACCAATATTGTGCAAAATTAAATCCAACAATGTTTTGAAATAAAGAGACATAAAACCTATTGCAATACTGACCTTGCAAATGCAGTGATTGAAAGCAAACAGTCACTGCAACATATTGTTGCAAAATCTGAGCTATGCTTGAAAGTCTCTTCATAGTGATTATTTACTCTTTTTTTCACACACTGAATTGATAGGTTTGCTACAAAGTTGCCCACATGGAGTCCTGAAATTAAGTGCATTATAAGGAAGATGCTGTCACTTCTTAATAATAAAAATGGTGTAAGAACAGTTAGCTACTTCAAAATCTTATTTTCTTGTAAGGGACTCTCACTTGAAATAATCCCTACTACCCAGTGGGCAAAAACCTGTTGACATTGTTCTACCGTCTTTACCGCTGACTTTGAACAGGTTTTAGCCTACTGGGCGAGCTCTTTCTATGAAAAAGCGTCCAGTAGAAAAATATCCAAACATGATTACTTGATGCTATCAGATCAAAATAATCAATGTGGAGGAGAGTTTATTTGCTTTGACCACTGGCTATCTATATGAGTTGTTGTTAAATGTTTAGGTGATTTTATGAAAGACACAGGTATTTATGAAGATGTTGTTGACTTTAAAACAATTAAAACATTTATGGAAGAAAGATTAGAAGACTACAACATGGAACCGGGATTCATAGAAATGGACCTTGTATTGTTTAGAGATGCAATCGAACATGGTATGCAAGCATGAATATAACTGATGGACATCCCCTGTGGAAGAGTGTTTTTGAGTATAGTCTTCAACTTTTATACTGAAAACTATACTCAAAAAATGCTTTACCATAGGTGATGAGCGGCGGTTATATTTGGACTTAGTATGTTATTATGTTATGTTGCTGTTTTTACAATAAACAGAAATGTTCCTGAAATTGATTTGCAGCTTTGTAATAAAGACACAAGGTTATAAAGACACAATGTTGTCTAGAAAATCAAGTAAATAAATAGGCAACTGTAAAATGTGATTGATGCAAGGGCTTTTCTTTTATATTGTAACAAGGGTGAAAGAGTGCAGCACTCCTTTTCTTATAGCCAGAATTCTCTTTCTAGTTAATATGCATTTTCAACCGGTCATGGAACTTACAATACTGAATATAATAAGTTGATTTTTTAATTCTCGTTAATACATACATGGCAACATTACATTTGTTCTTAGTTGCTCGTATAATTCGTGTGATTGGACAACCTCGTGGTAATATGTTACTTGTTGGTATTGGTGGTAGTGGACGACAAAGTTTATCAAAACTTGCATCATATATACTGGAGTATAAGATCTTTATGATAGAAGTAACAAAGCATTATCGAAGAATTGAATTCCATGAAGGTATAGAAAATTATCTGTGGAGAAGAGTACTTTGGTCGATCTTCTTGCTGTCTTACCTTAAAAATATTATAAATACCCTTCTTGGTAGAGCTTCCAACAACGGTTATTGGTTATTTTATTTCTTGAGTCAAAACTTTCATTTTTATATTTTGTAAATTTCAAGATGTAATACTACAAAGCTGAAAACCATACTCAAATCTTCCCCTCCACCCCCACTCACAGGTGATGTCAATACACACAACTTCTTACTTTATAGAACAGGCATCAAAGCATTTTCCCTCTAAGAAGAAAAGAAGTTGTAACTTTCATAATTTTAAGTTTAGTTTTCAAGTTTTTTCATTCCACGTAACTTGTTGATATTTTATGTAGATTTGCGTGCCTTGTACTACCAAGCAGGGGTTGAAAATAAACCAACAGTATTCATATTTACCGATACACAAGTTCTTGAAGAAGCATTTATGGAAGATATCAACAATATTTTAAGTAGTGGAGAAGTTCCGAATTTATATAAACCAGAGGAGTTTGAAGAGGTATTCTATATTGATCCTATTCATTATACATTTTAAAGCACCATGTTTTGTATTAGCAGGAAGTAGTATTGGTGCCCACTGGGAATTAAATAATATCTGTTGCAATATCATTGGCTCCAGACAGCGTTCTTCCCTGCATGCATTGCAATCTAAAATAAATGCATTATTTATTTTTCCAAAGTTGTATTTGCACCCCATTCATTTGCATGCTTTAAGTCTTAGTTTTCAGAGTATGTACATGGATGAAATTGTGATTTTTTAACTTTAGGTTCGATCAGCAATTAGTGATGATGCTCGAAAAGAGGGCATTGTTGAAACTCCTGAAAATATGTTCAAGTATTTCATTGATAGAGTGCGAGCTAACCTACATGTTATACTATGTATGAGTCCTGTTGGTGATCCATTTAGGTAATTATGATTATTGATTGCAGATTGTCTTGAGACTCTGATTTTATTTTGTCCAAAATTATTTTATTTTTTGTTCTATATTTTAGGAACCGCATCCGACAATATCCTGCATTTGTAAATTGTACAACTATTGATTGGTTCAGTGAATGGCCACATGATGCTTTGCTGGAAGTTGCTGAAAAATATTTAGATGATATGAACCTTGGTGAAGTATGACTTTTATATCTTTCTTACTCTCATTACTTTAACTCAACTTTATGATTGTCATCTATATTTGATTAAAAATAAATGACGTATGACAATTACAGGGAAAGAACCGTGGGGAAAGAACCGTGGTTAAATTATTAGGCTATTATCAGCTAATATAATTTGTGTTGTTCTTTTGGACTTACTAGGACTGGTAATAAGTATTATCATAGAAAACGATAATAATCTAAATTAGTGTCTTTATAGGAAAAGTGTGGTATTAGCGATAGTCAATATCTATGTTGCATCTGTGGGTTGATTGTCTTGCTGCTGTGCTATTGTTCTACAACAAAATTTTGAGTTTTGAATTCATGAAATTCTTTCTGGGTCTCATGTTCAAAATTATTTTCTGCAACAAATTTTCCATATTGTAAATTGCATGGACACTTCGCATTTTAGGACAGAATAAGTGTTTCAAGTATATTTGCGATTATCCATCAGTCTGTCACTAGTGTGTCAAAGAAGATGTTATTTGAAATGAAGCGACATAATTATGTCACACCGACTAATTATTTGGAACTTGTAACTGGTTATAAAAGGTATGTTACACTTAATCGGCTATGTTGAAAGCAGTTTTGAGGGCTTTATTTTTTAAAGCATGGCCAATACTCTTAGATATTTATAACTGGCATTAAATTGAACGAAGGCTAAAGATGAAAAGATTACATTGGACCAAAATATTTTTTAGTTATGTGCTAAAAATATATAATATTTTAAATATTATAGTTCATTTGGCGCACGCACGCGCAAGAGTTGTACACACGTGCGATACATTACTCATTCAAAACTTATGGAAGTATATGGAAGAATATAAAACTAATTCATAAGTGTTGAACAAGACAATTAAATTGTTATTAGCCACAGACAAGAAACTAATAGTTTTGTAGGATTTGTATGAAGCCTGAAGTGAAGTTTGTTATGTAGATGAGCTTCTGTGCAAAATGTTCATTTCACTATTTATTTTCTTCTTTTCAGTTTGATGAATGAAAAGCACAAAGAGTTAGGTGATGCTGCTAATAAATTAAAAAACGGCTTAGAAAAGATAGATGATACAAGACAAAAGGTTTGTAATTAAGCTAATGAACGGTAGCTTTGAAGAATCTTACTGGCTACATGTGCTTTATGATTGATTGATTGCAAGTTCATTAAAGGAACAAGAGAAATGCGCATGGAAAAGCTCTCAAAACTTCTGTTGTGTATTCCAAAGATTTCAAAACTTTATTTTGAGAACCGTTTATCGTAATTATCAATGATCTATCATAGCAAGCTAGGAGTTGAAAAATTATATTGCTCCTAGTTACCTTGCTGTTACTGTCATATTGTTTCACTGATAACTTTTCTTGGCTATATTTTGTTCTGGTTTATTTATTCTTTTTTTAATAGGTTGAAATTATGTCTGTAGAATTAGAAGAAGCGAAAGTACAAGTCGCTCAATTTCAAAAACAGTGTGAAGAATTCTTAGTCGTTATTGTCCAACAAAAGCGTGAAGCTGATGAACAACAAAAAGTATGTGTTTTTCTTTGTACGTCACTTAAGTAATGGCTTAGGCAAGCTATCACAACATCTTGACACAACATGAGCTAGCCAACATTGTTGGTTAAAATTGCGATGGTTCTGTTTCATGAGTCTTATATCAGGTTGACTTAATATAATTAGATACTTTACTTTGTTTACTTTAGTCTGTTTCAACACGCAGTGAGAAGATTGCAGAAGAAGAAATCAAATGTCGTACAATTGCTGACAATGCACAACACGATTTGGATGAGGCACTACCTGCATTACAAGAAGCTATAAAAGCATTAGAATCACTCAATAAGAAAGATATGACAGAAATTAAATCATATGGTCGTCCACCACCATTAGTTGAAAAAGTTATGGAAGCTGTCATGATACTGCAAGGTCATGAACCAACATGGGCTGAAGCTAAAAGACAATTAGGTATGTTTTCTTTATTTTTACAATGTTTGAAATAAGAGCATCTGTGGAGGAATGATTTTTGATTATTGCTTCATGCTATAAAGCCTAAAGTAATGCTCAAAAATCCCTCCTCCACAGTGATTATTTTAAACACTGAAATATTAAGTAATGTCATGTTAACAATGTTCTATGGAATGAGTGATAACATAAGGTTCATCCAGGCATTTCAATGTAACCGTGGTTAAGCTCTCAAGAGCAGGATATTAATAACTCCTGGAACATAATGGAGACAAAAAGTGATTATTATGTCACTTATCTGTTGCAAGTTTATAGTAGCACCTAGTGGTCGAAGTAAGAGCTAATAATCCCCATGGAGGAGTGATTTTTGAGCATAGCTTGCTGAATAATCCTGCCTGCACAGTGATTTGCTGTTCAGCCACTGTAAAGGTTTGCGTTCAACCTTTCTTGTTAGGGTTGAATTTAAAGTAAGAACTATAATTAGTCATGCAATACTCTCATTTTCAGGTGATTCAAATTTTATTCAAAAACTGATCAACTATGATAAAGAAAATATGACGGATCGTGTGTTGAAGAAAATAGGTAGCTACTGCGCACAAGAAGATTTTCAACCAGATATTGTTGGACGTGTATCTGGTGCTGCTAAATCATTATGTATGTGGGCACGAGCAATGGAAGTATTTGGTAGAATCTATCGTGTTGTTGAACCAAAGAAACAAAGACTAGCAAATGCCACGGCCCAACTAGATGAAAAACAGAAATCTCTTGCTGATGCAAAAGCTAAACTGAGAGAAGTAACTGATAAGATTGATACATTAAGGAAGAATTACGATGAAAAGTTAGCTCAAAAAGAAGAACTTGGAAACAAAGCAAAACTTCTAGAATTGAAATTAGAAAGAGCTGGTAAACTCGTTTCTGGTCTAGGTGGTGAACGTGATCGATGGGAAGTCAGTGTTGGGGTAAATGCTATTATCTACATATTTTCTCCTTTTTTTTTTTTGGTACATCTAAGTTAAGTAGAACGTTTATGAAATAAGGGCTACACAGAAATATCCAGTTCTACAGAAGCTGCAAAACAACAATTCTCTCACCCCCAGACTATGATTGTTTTTACATTCAGTAGCGCTAAGCCATTTTTCAGAATAATCACTTATATTATTGTCTTTATGGAGGAGAATGGTTGATCAATTAACAATAGTGTGCAGCCTTTTGGTTACAAATTAGCCTCTAAAGATGCTCCTCCAAAGGGGAATGTTGACGCAAATTCAGGGGTTAGTATTATGTGTATTACCATACCGTGCTTGTGTTGACATTATAGGTACTGGAAGAAAACATAGGATATTTAATTGGAGATTGTTTAATTGCTTCAGCATTTTTATCATATGCGGGTCCATTCTTATCAAGTTATCGTGAGGAATTGGTTCAACAAACATGGTTAGCTGAAGTACGGAAGTTGAAGCTTTCATGTAATCCTGACTTCTCATTTGCTAATTTTATGGCAAAACCAACACATGTACGTGAATGGAATATACAAGGCCTTCCATCTGATGCTTTTTCAACAGAGAATGGTTGTATAGTACAGCGTGGTAACCGATGGCCGTTAATGATTGATCCTCAAGGACAAGCTATGAAATGGATTAAAGCAATGGAAATGAAACGTGGCTTAAAGATTATTGATCTTCAACAGACAGACTATTTACGAACATTAGAAAATGCTATACAATTTGGTTCGCCTGTGCTCTTACAAAATGTATTTGAAGAATTAGATCCTTCATTAGCACCTGTTCTTAATAAATCTATCATTAAACATGGTATGGTGTTCTTTCAATATCTGCTCTATTCTGCAAAAGCCTGAAAGTATGTTAGACATCACCTATGATGGAGGGTTTATTTTGATTTTTTTTGAATAATTTAAAAAGCTTCAGTTTATGGATAACATCCACTACAAACGTTCAAATTTATCATATTAATGCTCTTATTGTTTATTAAAATTACTCATTCCTATTAAATGTCATTTAAAAAGCGTCAAAACTAATTTTAGTACTAGATGTTTGTGCTTCAAGTCATTCTGCCATTAAATGCAAATTAAGTTTTTTCAGTGTTTTGTAGGGATTATGTGCTCTTATTTCAAACGTTGATTTAGGTGATTATTGCTTCTTTTGCAACCAACTTGTCTAA
>JAULBZ010004927.1:0-14057 GCA_032360805.1 Neoturris breviconis | reverse complement strand
TTCTTGTAATATGGCAACTTTTACTTTTCTTGTTGGTTGTACATGTGGATATATAAGTTTTGTATATTCTGGAACTTCAAATGGACGCTGTCTGTAGTCATGTCCATTGTCATATCCTGGCAAAATAGAAAAATAATAGTTTGCGTAGAACAACGTCGAACTGGAGAATGATTTCAAACTATTTCTGGAATAATAAATAGGGTTACTACAAGCGTAAACATTTTGAAACTAAGAGATGTTATTACTTTTATACTGATATTTCAGCTTCACTTACCAAAAGTCATCTACTTCGTAGCAACCTCGTTCCTAGGACTTCTTCTCTCTTGACGTTTAAATCGGAAAGATTTAAACGTCAAGAGAGAATAAGCCCTGGGAACGAGGTTGGCTTCGTAGATGACTTTTGTAAAGTAAAGACAAAATATCATTATAAAACTAACTAGAATCCGAATCGGCTTGAAAATCACACTACCCTTCTCAAACCTAGCTCAAACTGAGTACATCATGTAATAGTAAGAACATCGAAAAATTGCAAATAGTACAACGAAACAGCAAGTTGAAAACAGTAATGAATATAAAACTTATTCCCATTTATTTGCTTCCACAACAACAGTAGAAGCGCATCCATCAGAGTTCAGCGTTCTTCTGTTGAATTGTGATAACATTTCTTAATTTCAAAATGATTACGCTTAACCCTATTCAGTATGGGCTTTTTAGGGCTCTGAGTTGATGGGGGAGGGGGGGCACAAAGTGCCCCCTCCACAACTTTAGATGGAAACATGCTATAATGTTGGAACTTTCCAGAGAGTTAGTCCAACACATAAGTTATTTTTTTGATGACGTCATTACTTATGATGACGTCATCCGGACCAAACAGGTGGTGCAAAAAAAAAATTACGTGAATTTTTTTTTTTTAAAACTATGTACTAAAATGATTTTTCAAGCAAAAATAAATCAGAATGGCTATTACGGCTTGAATTGGCTTGATATGGGTAGATTTTTAAGCAAAAATAATAATAATAAAAAAAATAATTATCACCTGCCAAAAATTTGGTTGCTAAGGGAAAATTATCCCTAGTTACTAATTTTTTTGTTTTTGAAAATGATCCTAGATAAATTATAGGAAAAGTCTCAAAATTTCAAGCCGTAATAGCCATTAGTACAGAAGTTATGAATAAAAATATGGTAGGGGGGCACTTTGTGCCCCCCCCTCCCCATCCTGAATAGGGTTAACCCTATATATTATTAAATTGTATTCTCGAACAAACATTTCTGAAACAACTATTAATATATGGTAAGAAACTGAAACCAGATAAATAAGAAGGTCCTGATTCGTAGCTGACTTAGGTAAAAAAATGTTGTGATCGCTGAATCAAAATTACGTTTAAAAATGATCTCATGCAAATTTATTTGCAAAGTTACAACCACAAAGTGAAAGACAATTTATGACAATACACAGTCAAAATAACTGTGGATGTGTATTTTTTTAGTATTGTTTTCAGCTTTAAAGTCGAAAAATATACTCTTCTAAAAGTGATGTCCGGCAGTTATATTCCGGTTTGTACAATGTACAGTTCATATATGTGTAATTTATTTCCCAGAAAAATATGTTTCTTATACCTGCTATGACTTCTAAAAGTAACTAAGACTAGAAGAAACTTAGAGGTTTGGCTTGGACAACTATTAGAGTGACATATGGAATTCATATTTTTCAGATTCAGAAGACCACATACCAGCTATTATTTCTAAAAATAATGCACAATCAGCAACATTCTTTGTCATTGGTCCCAAATGATCAATACAAGGAACAATAGGAACAGCACCTGTATACGGGACTAAACCATGAGTTGGTTTTAATCCAACTATGCCGCAGCAACTTGCCGGAATACGAATTGAACCACCTTGATCTCCACCTGAGTACATAATAAATCGAATCAATACAACCACTACGATACTAAATATGCTAATAACCCTGTGAGTAAAAACCTTGTTTAAAGTCCACGGTAAAGACGCTGGAATAACGCTGAAAACGTTGTTCTAGAGTCTTTATTGCGGACTTTGAACAAGTCTTTACCCACTGGATTTAACTGCTTATGTTAATTTTATTGTGCAGATAAAATATCCGATATCGAAAAATGGACACAGAGTTATGAAGGATTTAAACTTTCGGCTTTGATTAACAGTTAAACATACAGTCGTCGATTAATTTGTTCTTCTATTTGTTCCCATTGCTTATCATCTATACAATAGACACTCCAATCAGTGAATGGAGCTCTAATTAGCTGGAACAACGAATATTCTCGATAAACTTTATTTCTTATTTATCTAATTATTTTTTGAATGTGCAGGGCTCGAAATAACAGCCGGTCATCACTGTGGAGGAGAGATTTTTCAGAATATTTTCAGCCAAGTTGGCTCCTTCACTGTGATGACCGGCTGTTATTGCGAGCCCTGAATGTGCCTCATTTCATTTCTTAATCAAAATGTTTAAGCTTTTGGTGATATTAATTGTCACAATTACAACTCATTTATTGACCACCGACAAAATTTTACTAATCCCCGGCCAAATCTTTATTAAATCCATTTGATAAGAAAGAACTTATTCAAAGTCCGCAGTAAAGAGGGTAAACAACGTCGTCCAGCGTTTGTTATGGCGTCTTTAATGCGGAACTTGAACAAATCTTTGTCCATGTTATTTGTCAAAACACTTGCAAAAAAAAGCTTTATAAATGTTTAATATGCAAGATTTGGCAATATACGAAGGTAAAAATGTTATATGGTAAATCTCAAAAAATGCCTTGAACGATTGAGAAATCTATTCTAGACATAACAGCAAACAGAATAGAAACATCAATTCTTGAGTATGAGAGATAGTCAACCTCGTTCCCAGGGCTTCTTCTCTAGCGTTAAACGTCAAGAGAAAAGAAGCCCTGGGAACGAGATTGAGAGATGGTAACAGTGTCGTCACAGATCTTTTGAAAACGTCTTCAAAATGTTAACCATACAAAAATGATTGATACAAAAATAGGTAACACAGCGTGAAAGCCCACCGAATACGGTCCCGTATTTCTCCGTATTCGAACTGTGTATTGCCATATACACAGTCCGAATACGGAGAAATACGGGGCTATATTCGGTAGGCTTCCACGCTGTGTAATATGTGTAGACAACATCATCTTCCCAATGGGTGTGGTTCAGAAGTTTCTAGAGGGAGATGGAGCGAATTAGGAGAAGGCCAGAGCTAGGGGAGGCATAGCGAGCAAAGAATCTATGACAGCCCATACCATATAGAGGTAACAACACACCAATAACTCTTACCAATAGCCATATCTGCCTCGTTAAGTGAAACAGCAACAGCACTTCCTGAACTCGATCCACCTGATGAATATTCAGTATTAATTGGATTTCGTACTGGTCCATAAGTTGTTAAATAACTAACACCACTGCAGCATAAATCTTCACAAGTTGTCTTCCCTACAATTTCTCCTCCTTCGTTCAGAATTCGTTTAACAACAGTTGCATCATACTCAGGAATATATCCCTCTAATACACGTGAACCATTCATCATAGGAAGTCCAGCCACTGCTGTATTGTCTTTAATTGCTATTCGTTTACCGTGTAATTTACCATTTGTTGATTCTTTGATGTTGCATTTCACGTACCACGCTTTGTGTATATTTTCGTCATCACTAGGTCGCTTATAATCACGTACTTTTGGTATATTTTGAGGTAAATCTATATTAGCAACAAAATTATAATCGTCCACTGAACCTTTAAGTATTTCTTGGTATTCTAAAAGTTCAACGTCAGTACATTGTAGATTGTAGTTGTCGCTTGTTTTCTTTAATTCTTCTAAAGTTGGAATAGTCACATTTCTATATTTCTTGTTAGATGCCATTATAATTAAATGTAAATATAAAAGTTTAATAAATGCTACAGTATATAAGATGGCTTCTCATCTTGCCATGCTTTAGATAATACTAAATTATTATTTATTTATTCAAAGCATCATGTTTCATTTTCCAAGCTCAAAGAAAATAACCACTTCTTTTCTATTCCTCCCATCGGGCCATACAATACTACATGTTTCGAAAGCACAACAGTACAGTACAATATATTTTAACATACATTTACATTTATACATTCCAAACGCATCCTCTGAAAAATTATTCAATGACAATAATAAAATCTTAAAACCGCAAATATTAATGGTTATCATAAAATATCCAGTTGCGCGAATTCATGTTATGATCAAAAATGGTATCCTAACTGCGACCTACACTCATTTTGTTTACAAAGCGTGCACGCGCAGCTCAACTATCTAGTTTTAACTTAACTGACAGTATGGATGCGAAAATGGATGTAGATATTGTTCCTCTTGCTGTAGGTAAGGTAGTGTGGCAAACTGAGCTTAATCTAGACACCTAATTTATAGCTAGCTACCTACAGGGTAGCTACCCTCCTCGCTCTCTATATATTATATGTTTTCTATTTTTAGCCAAAACAGAGTGCTATTTTTTTAGCAACTTTCCAGTTGGGGAAAAAACCGTGATATTAGTGATATTGAAGATATTTATCGAGCTACTGAAATTTTTTTATCTCCTTCTTTGCTTCTTCTTTTTGACGCAATAATTTGACATGATTCCTCTTGTGAATGCGTTATTTCATAAAAAAGAAAATAAACCATTAGGCAAAATGAAAATTTTCGGTAAAAATTAACCGCACTGTTGTAACTTGTGAAACCCAGACAGAATAAACTCATTTGTCTCCTTTTATATTCCGCCTATGTGCGCAGGTTTCTCTCCTACATCACTCTCATTCCCAGAACCGAAACGAAACTTCATTTTCGATTATCTTCGATCATCATAAATGTTTCCCCCTCTCATTTTAAGATTTTTTTTAATATTTAACATTTTTTGGAAATAATTTGTATTAAACACCTAAGATGAAAACTATTAACATAATTGACCATGGTTACCATTCAAAATGTCGGAGCATTAGGATCCGTTGCCATATCACACCTTTCTGCAGCACCATACATAGTTTTATTTGCAACATCTTTGGCTGCATTAAGACTTTGCATAACTTTTCGTAAGTGTTGTGTTATCAGTCATCAGTTTTGGCATATTTATAGTAGCAGTTGTTAGTTTTTTGGGACCAGCGTAACCAACTCCACAGAACGTCATAGAATAAACAATCCGACGATTCACTCTAAATGCACCATATTTACATTTCTTAGATGTGGATATAGTATGTATTGGTCTTGAGGCTTTAGGAATTGCCGTTTCAATGGGTTTATGGAGATATATCGTCGCTAAAGGCGTTGCTAAGAACCCTTAATTCTCCAACTTTCCGGGAAAAGGCTTATATCTTGAAACATTGACTAAAATTCAAAATGAATATCAAAAACAAAATCTATGATAACTTTTGTTTCAGAAAGCGTATGTGTTATGGCATATTACCCAGTACTCATTTTTTCAAATTTTTAGCCAAAATGGGGGGGGGGTTACCACCAAAGAAAGACAATCTATTGTGGTAGAGTCATCTTAGTTATTTAACCGCGAATATTCTTACAATAAATAAAAACCTAAACACAACATTATAATATGCACTATAAATATTGTGATGAGAACCTTGTCTTAGGTCTTGTTTCTGCTGGTGATGTGAGGGTGATGTAGTGAGGGTGGGTAGTCGTTAACGGTTGAAAACTAATTGACTTGTGAAGATTTACTCGCCAAATCTTGTTTAAAAACTGGAACGCCCTGTCATGTGCTTAATTTTCTTACTTTTTCTAAAGCCTGATTCACATTTAAAATAAATTCTAATATATTTAGTAATATGACACATCTAATGTTGCAATGTTTTTTAACTAGCAACACAATAATGAGCTACTATTACTATCACTTGAGAAGGACTCGGGACTCAGTGTTGGTCAAAAAGGGCTCGTATTGCATTTTCTGTCCAAGAACCAAAAAGGCGTGGCATGAAATTCTTGAAATTCGGTAACCGTATTCTAGGCAATATTACGAGTCGGTTTACCATTTTTTACATTTTTTATTCAATTTCGTTTACTTGGGACCGAGTATTGGGGACAAAGAGACTTTTTCAAAAGTCCACTTAGAACATTTTCGAAAATTTGATTTCTAGGAAGAATTGACCATATTCAAGCAGATATCATTTGGGATAAGGCGAGAAATGAAGAATTTGCTCACGAATCTTTATTAGAATCCATTGTATTTTGGGGAAGCTTCTTCCTCAAAATTTGGAAAATAAATTAAATAGCAAGTAAGAGATAACAAGCAAACGCATAAAGACACATTTCATGGATTTTGGTGAGTAATACACACTACAAGTAGATTCCAAATGCGGAAAACGACTAGGCCAAGTCTCTAGAGATTTATCTTAGAAATTTGTCGAGCAGGGCTTAGGATCTTGGATAAATTCTGCTACCCAGGCTCTTGGAACATATTCAATATTTTGTATCTTTTGTTTTGCTACCTAAAATGTAAGGCTTTTATCTAATTGGAAATTCGGAATTGAATTGCTTGAATTTCATCTTGTCTCAAGTATTTTTTACCCCTATTTTTCAGTTGATTCTGGTTTAAAAGACGAAAATTCAGTGGAATAAGGGTTTATTTACACAAAAGTTATTCACAACTGACTCCAGAAAAGCTTATTTTCATTTAATTTTGACGTATAAAATGCGATTAAAAACTTTCTAGACAACATTTTTCGTTTCTTCTTTCAGATATTAGGAGCTAAGCCTTCATAACAAACTTTACCGGTTTTGTAAAATTCCAACAGAAAGACGTCATCTCCATAAGTAGTAATTCCAAACGCAATTTAAGTTATTCACAATTACGTTCGAAGAAAATGTTGCTTTGGTTTCAGAATATACCCTTTATCTCAACTTAATAAGAGTTTGGACATGAAATTGGATCAGTTACTACTTTGTCCCAAAATAAATTTGTCCGTATGACGTCATAAGGTTCCCAGGTAGTCTGGTCTGTGAAATACACATTCTGGTCTGCAAATTTTAAAATGGCGTCATAAATGTTTAAAATAATGTTATGTAATTTGATGTTTCTAGTTAAACCATGTAGAATTTGCCTCATTTAACTATGCAGTGTGCATGGTACAATGATGCACAATTGTCTTGTATTGCCCACTGACAATAATAACGTTATCCCCGGAAAAGTAAGCAATTATTTGGAAAATTATTTTTACCAAATTTTGCACAAAAAAGGTTATAAAAAATTACTTGAGAGCATTCAGTATAAATAGCATTAAATAGTCTTACGAGATTTAAAATTAGAGATATACACGGGGGTTTTTTTTAAGGAACAACTTCATAAAAAACAGTTCTGAATTTAGGTTAAAAAATAATCACAGAACTGAAATATGCAAATGAAAAGAAATAACCATTTATTTTCGCGATTTTAACCTCTAAACCGATGTAGGTCTCTTATTTGAACCAAAAATAGTCATTTGCTTGTCACAAAAACAGAATACGTTAAACGACCCGTTTCATTTTGTACCTTTTGTTAAGATTTTATGCTTGTTAGCAGTACATATAGTTTTATGTTTGTTAGCAGTACGTATACAGTTTCTTCTTTTTGATATAAGAAACAAATAAGAAACTTGATGCAAAATGAAAAATAAAAAACTCCAGTTTGCACTCGAATCTCAAATTCCTTATTAAAGAAACGCGTATAAGATTATATACGTTAACCTGTCGGTATATGAAGTCGATCCAAAATCTAAACGAAGTAAAAACGACGTCATGAACGCTAACATAGTGTGAAGGAACTCGTTTAGACAATGTTAAAGGTAGTCTACAACCCCTCACATAAATTAGGAGACATTATTCGAATTCTAGCAAGCAATTCTACACACCACAAGTAAAACGTAAATGCTGAAAATGACCACGAGAAGTCCCTAGAGATTTATCGAGTAGACTTAGGATCTTAGGATCTTGGGGACTTTTTGAAAACTTGACATATTTTGTTGCTTCTAGCAACTTAGCACCCAGGCTCTTGGTACAAATTTGAATTTCCGTGCTGTAAGTCTTGCTAATCAAAATGTTTGCCTAAGTTGAAATTCCGAATTTTCACACAAATTTCACCTTGTCTCAAATATTTATGTAAGAGATTGTAGCTTAGACTCTCGGTAAACGGCCCGGAAAATAAGAACACGAGGGCCGGGAAAAAACGAGAACAAACAAATAAGAATGATTTGAGTCCCGTGCCTTAAATTCCGATTTCGCCAAATTCCCGTTTTATCTTCCGATATTCTTAGCTTGATTCCCGCTTAGGCCATGATAAAATGATCTTCTGTTTAGCGTAAAATGAAGAAAACTGCAATGCGCCATGCTTTATTTACAAAATAGAACGGACGCGCGCGCTATTTTTTTTAAAAAGTAAAACAGATGCGCCTTAATTTTATGGGGATTTTTTGGCTCGTTTAATTCCTTGTTCAAAATTCGTTTATGACTGTATTTTACGTTGTGTTTTAGAAGGAGCTCTGGAACTCTGCTGTGCTGTTTTAGCAGGTAGACAAGTGGGGGACATTAAATCGTGAACCCCAAACACGAAGACCTTCATATAGCATTGCTTGAATCATAATTGGTTTCAGTGAAACATACGTACGATATACAAGATTAAATAATTTATGCTTCAAATGAAGAAAGAACGAGAGAAAGGAATTAGAAGTTAGAAAAATAGCTTGATGCGGCAAAAAGTTGAAAACATTGTTACGTGCGGTACAAAAAGCAAGCATGCGCGCGTTTTACACTAAACAGAAGATCATTTTATCACGGTCTTAGACCGACTATTCTCTAGTCTATGTTAAAGTATAATCATGCATTGTCTAAAAGGGTTTCCGCCCATTTCCCCCCGCACCCTTAAGTTTATATTACATTTGAAACATGAAACTTTGTACAATTACTTACTAACTTAGGTCTTCTGATGTTGAACTCAACAGATTCTGTTGTTTCTAGCAGTCTAGTACCTCGGGCATAAAAAAAAGATCAAAACCTTTGTCAAAGAATCACGTGTGGTTTAGAAATGACTAACTCTATTATAGTTTTCTAGTGTTGCGCCCTCTGATTGGTTAGTTCAAATCACATGAGTAGCTAGTACTTATATATTTCATATGTTATCATCGCACGCTCCAACTGAAGTTGTTTTTGTGTAGCGTTTATTTTAATATATCCCTCTGGTCTAATAACTGGCAGTAAGTTTGCTACATTTATTTTTTAAGTATTTTCTCACTGTGCCAATTGCAGTTTTACATAAACTGAGGATGTACATAATATTAAGTGAGCTAAAAAAAATTCGTTTGTATTTTATACTAAATTATCAATAAAAATCTCAAGTTTTCCCTTTCTCCCACCTCGCTGAGTTCCTGTACAGCAAATATGAAGACGAACATTGAATTGGGGGAGGGGGTATTTGGGAGCATGGAATATTAGACTTTGTGTTTTCTATTATAATTTATGTTCACGATTGTAGCTGTATGTCTTGGACACACAACATTGAGTCAACGTATAAACAACGTCTAATCGACGTCATTTTGACCTTGTTTCGACATTGACCCGATGTCGTGTCTACGTCCCAGTGGGCAATAACTTGTTCAAAATCCGCAGTAAAGACTTTGAACAAGTTTTTGTGCTCATTGAAGATTGGATATCTTTGTAATAATTCTTTGGTATCGGTTTTCAAAATAATAAGTCTTGTTGTGTCGAAGTACGAGACCCTGAACGAGTTTCATCCTAAACGATCTTGCATTTGATTGGTTTCTTCGTACCGCTAGGGTGAAACTCGTTTCGTGATCCATGTAAAGGCTTCCTAACTTCAGCATTAAGCATTTCCAGTAGGCACTCGAAGTCCAATCAACATCGAAAGGACGTGTCGTTTTGACGTCGATGTGTCGTTTTAACGTCTACACGTCAATATAACGTATTTTTAACGTTGGTTAGACATTGAGTACCTGCCGGGGTTTTTTAAGTTGGGTAGGATTAGTTTATTTGGAATTGTGTAAGTGCCAGTACATAGCTCGGCCTAACATTGTTGGATCAAAATTGAACAACATCAAGCTTTTTGACGTCTTTTCGACGTTATTCTGACGTCATGTGACCACTGGGTAAATTTTTTAATATTTTCGTTTCATAGCATTGTTTTTACTGTTATCACCGCTTGTCTTTTGTGCACCTAATCGCTACGATATAGACACGATAAATATCGAAGATGGAGAACAAGATGTTGCCATTGAATTAGAGGATCAACAGACTGACATATCTATAAATCAACACATGTACAATGTATATCAGGACAAGAACTCTTCTTCTGGAGAAGCTAATGATGAAGATAAAGGACGGATATCGGAAGATAATTATTCTAGTCTCGTTAAACATTACTACGACCTTGCACAACAAGCACTGAATGATGTCATCAATCCAAATGGTACTGGATTGCAAATTGTGAACGATCAGATCAATGGAACTGTTACAGGAGACAGTAAGTTTCATCAAACTATCAGAAACCATAAATTATCAGTTACTTCGCTCCTTTTAATTTCCGAGTCTTTTTAATTTTCGCGCAAAGGAGCGTTATTTTCGCTCATCAAAGACGAAAAACGGGAGAAAGGAGCGACAAACGAGTGAAAAATTGGCGCGACAGTCAGGTGCGCAAAAATAGGAGGCGCCCGAATGATAGATGGAAGGTAATCTCATTTCCTTAAATAAGCGCCCTGCCTTGAATAAGCGCCTACACAAAATAACCGTTCATTGCGAAGTGGAGGTTTTTTATTAATCCCACCCCTCCGCCTTGATTGATGATGATGATGATGAAGTTGATACGGTAATGTTAGATATGTGTTAGCTAAGTAGTTAGCTAAGTAGTTTCTGTATCCTACATCATGCAAGCACTCTCCTAAAAAATGGAGAAGAATAATTCAATGAAAACACTGCTGATTATAGTTTCCCAGTGAGAATAAACTTGTTCAAAGTCCGCTGTAAAGACGCTAGAACAACGCCTTCAACGCTGTTCTAGCGATCTTATTGCGGACTTTGAACAAGGTTTTGTCTGCTAGAGTTATATGAATAAAGAAATAACACCCTTCTCCGTAGTTGTTTTATTTATTTATTTTCGATAGAAAATGGTGACGTACTGGGTCATGGCGATATTATGTTCAGACCAGGCGAAAAAGAAGCTGTATTTGGAAGAACTGCTAGTAATACCGATAACAGCAACCAATCAGCGGATACTACCATTGACAACAACCAATCTTCGGATGCTACCATTTATACATCTAAAAGATGGCCTATATCAGTTCCTTATGTCCTTGAAAATAGCCTCGGTATGTTATACACACAGCCCATTTATATAGAAAAACTTCTCTATTATAGCCAGCATCCTCTATAGCGGACACCTCTCATATGGAAACCTCTATATACCCCATCCCCCTCCATAACTTCTGATGAAACCATGCTGTAATCTTGAAACGTTCCAGAGAAGTTAAGTAAACGTTTTAGCGTAACTATTTTTTTGATGACGTCATTACTTATCATCACGTCATCAAAGTTAGAGAGAAAAAAAGATTTGGGAAAATAATTTGATCGCCAAAATTTGTCAAAACGATTTTCAAGCAAAAATAATAAGAAAACAAAAATGGTTGAAAAATGTTTTTAACACCTGTCAAAAAATTTGGCTGCTATAGGAAAATTATCTCTAGTTACCAAAAATAAAATATTACAAAATGATCCTGGATAAATTGAAGAAAAGATCCCAAAGTTCTAGTCGTATAAGCCATTCTTTCAGAAGTTATGGGGTCTAAAAGGGTTAAAAGTAGCATATTAAAATAATGTTATGACACATTAATTTTAATCAATGTTGTACATTTGCGGCCAATTCTCGTTCCACCATCTCCAGTTTAGATTTTAGCCCGCCAAAATATGTTTGAATGGGCTATTACTATCACTTTGCAGCGTCGGCGGCGTCGGCGGTACCTCGTCCTCTCAGTCCGGAGTTTCGTGCATAAAGGGTCCAAATTGCGTTTCGCTCCAATGTACAGAAAAGGCGTGGTACAATCCTGACATTTGACAATATTAAGAGACCACTGGTCAATTTTTTCATAGTCACAAGACTTGTGACTATGGCCAAACAAACTCAATTTAGTCCACTTGGTCCCAAGTTTCGGGCAAAAAGGGTCCAAATTGCGTTTTTTGTCTATCGAAAAAGCGTGGTACCAACTCGAAATTCGGCATTATAAAATGATAAAAAAAAATATTCATCTAAATCATAATCATAAATAGTTCTCTTGGAAAATGTTATAAATTTACTATGAAACTTTGACTGCGGTCATGTTTGGACTTTGGACATTTTTTAGGACCACCTTCACCAAAATGTTCAAACATTATCCACCTAAATTAAGCTATGTTGAAACTTTTTTTACCATATAAAGATGACATTTTGGATGTAGAATATCTTTGAAAGGTAACTTTTCTAGTAGACTTTGACCGTGAACATTTTTTAGCAGCCCATTTCCATTTCCATTTTCCAGCTGAGTCGCTCTCCTATTGTATTAGGGGACACTTATTCATTTTTGGAAATTTTTCTAACCCCTTGCTCTTATTCCAGTCAACTTGTTAAAAAGCTAAAATAGTTTAATAACTTTGGAACAATTTCCAACCCCGTTTATTCCTTTTATATGATACTGCAAAGTACACCTGTCGGCCCAAAACCTGTCGGCCCAAAGATGTCATTTTGGTATCTAACAATCAATGACGTATTCTCAACACACATCTTCTCATTGATTGAGCCCTAAATAGTACAAAAGCCCTAAATAGCACGAACTATGACTCGTTTACGATAAGAGAGGACCTATTTGACGTACAGGCTATTATTTTATTAACAGGACAAAGTGCAAAGACTGCAATCGCCAAAGCTATTGTAGAATATAATATAAAGACTTGCGTACGAATTGTACCAAGAACGTCTGAGGTTGACTATCTATCATTCTATAGAGGAGAAGGGTAAGTGTATAATAAATGTAATTCATTGCGTCATATTAACATTCAATTTAATATGACATCACTATTAGCCAGGCCAACGCTTTCATCTGTAAATATTACGTTACTCTTCACAGCCCTAGTTAACATCTTCCCTTTAATTTTTTTTGGGGAAAAACACGCGCTTATTCCAACACACTCCATCCACAACCTCCACACTTTTTTGAGAAGTCAAAGAAGACTTCTTTGGAGAAGATACATTTTTATTTTCAACAGTAACATTTTTATAAATGTAGCACATTACTAACCTTGGACATTTACCTCATTATTTTTGTGTTTCTTTATTTTGGTTTGTATGGATATATACATGATACATAATACATAAAAACGATACGTCAGCTGCTCAAAATAGAATTTGTTGCAATGCAATAACTTAATGCAGTGCAACAAGTTCTACTTGGAGCAGCCAACGCCTTGTTTTCCTTTATTTGTGAATAGGTTTATACCATAATGTAGGTACCAGACATACCTGGAAATAAACCCCCGTGTATAAGCCAAACATTTTCTTAACAAATATAATAATCCATGAGTTTATTGCTCCCAAGCTGAGGGCTTACATGATGCAGAATATGGTATGCTTACTTACTGACGAAAATTGTCATCTACCAATTGTAAACGAGGGACGAAAGTCTGTGGGAGATGCTAACGTTTTCCTGATTTTTACTCGAATGGTCTATAATCTGACCAGCTTGAGTTATTTTTAGTTGCTGGAGTTACGTTGGTAGATCAGGCGGTAAGCAACGTATATCAATTGGTTCTGGTTGCGAGTACAAAAGTACAGCCGTTCATGAGGTAGGTAGCGTATCCCTCCCGTTTACTAGGTACACGGGTTTTTATATAAGCAATATGTTTATAAGCGACAATAGTAAATTTCTTCCAAAAGTCAAGCAACAGTACTATTAAGGCCGTTTTCCATTAGCGCAAAATTCCGCAAAGAATCCAAATGAAGACATTCTATTGGTAGAAATTGACGTCACACGTCAATTTCTAC